>PVHY01002722.1:76476-120933 GCA_004024945.1 Uropsilus gracilis | reverse complement strand
AGAGAGAGAGAGAGAGAGAGAGAGAGAGAGAGAGAGAGAGAGAGAGAGAGAGAGAGAGAGAGAGAGAGAGAGAGAGAGAGAGAGAGAGAGAGTGAGAGTGTGTGTGTGTGTGTATTTGCTGCCATGGTAGGTGATGAATTGGGGGATTAAACTTCTAGCAAGTGAGAGCTGTTAAGTGTCTGGTGGTTTGAACAAAAAACAGTTTCTGAGTATCCTTCCCTGGGGTGGAAGCGTGGGGGGGGGGGATCTGCCACAAATGAATTAAGGAGACAGTTTAGATGACTTTTTCAAAATTCCTTCTAGTCCTGAGTTTCTACTATTCATTTCCTCACCACTCTGCTGATTCCAGAAGGCTGGGTAAACTTGCAGGGACGTAAGCTCATCTATCCTCCCCATCTGTTTTCCATTGCCCATTACTGTTTCAATTTTACTGATGGGATGAGGGGGGCTTTTTGTGAATCCATCAAAAAGAAATCTGAAGCATATTCTGGGATATGTGTGTATGTATACATACATATATATATATATATACACATATATATGTGTGTGTGTGTGTGTGTGTGTGTGTGTGTATCTCAGATCTAGGAACTTAAGGTCCTTTATTTCTGTTCTGAATAATAATTAGGCATCTAGTCCCATACTCAATCATGTTATCTTGGACTTGATGATTTTCTTCGCTGTCTTCATCTTTCCAAGTTCTGAGTGAATGACTTCATCTTGGAGGCACCGACAGTTTCCTGAGAAATAGTTAAACTGCGGAGATCTTTGCTTAAGAGGGTAACTGTGAATCAAGAAACCTATTTTTGGGAAGCCTTCTGAATTTAAAAGTCAAAGAGGATTGATTTTCATCTTCTTGCCTAGTACAGGTGCATTTGTGGCCTCAAGGACTTGCTCCACAATCATTCCCAAGCTCCCACTACATATGACGTCCAGGCTTGGGAGACTCCTAAGACTCTCTAACAGAGGAGGGAGGCATCAGAAGGAGCAAGCCCATTCAGGAACAAGACACACCTGTGCACCCTGCTGACAACCCCAGAGGTGATAGATGAAGATGGTGCCAGGTTTAGGGTGATGTGGTCCACCAGTTCAACTAATGTCTGGGGAGGCATCGCACCTGTAGTGAGCCTCCAAGACTCTGAATTCATCTGGGCTGTTTGGTTTGAGGCATGTCTGAGCTGAGGGCTGCATTCAGAAGAAACACAAATTCTCCCCCAGAGAGCTCTGAATGGTAATAGATGCCTTTCCTGATAGTGTCTTAAGGAAGCAGAGAGAAGCATTTATGGTTGAGTGAGAGAGCATATGGTTGAGTGAGAGAGTTCCTTCTAGTCCCTTACACCTCCCCCCCATCCCAGACTCCATCCAATGACCCCTCCTCCATGTCTGCCCCAGCCCCCTGGCTCTCACACAGGCCATCTCCTGGGCATCCCATCTCAACTTCCAGCAACTAGGAAACCTCCTGCAGGAGAATCTCTAGAATGTTTTGATACCAGGTCATCTAGGGCACTGAAACTTTGACCAAGGAGAGTGCCCAATAGTTAACCCGCCACTGTCTGGGTTCTTCCACCCACACGCACAATCCTAAGACCACTCAATTTCAGAGAACAACAATGATAAGGTTTATTTGACAGACAGGAAAAAAGTCACTGAGGCCACAAGCAGCCAGCTGTCTCACCCCAGTTATTGCCTAATACTCTAACGTCCCACGTGGAAGGTGTCCAAGATGGCATCTTCCCACACTCCAGACCGGAAACATTCCAAACACAAAGGCTATGCTTCCAAAATGGCATATTCCTATCATGGTAGCGGCAGGAAATATTCAGAGCACAAGGCCACCATGGTGTGTTCAACAGCTTTCACCTCCCTTTCTCCTCCCCCATCTCTGGGAGGCACGTACTTGTAATTCTAGCTGCACTCACTCTCCAGTCCCTGCAAGGTCCAGATCCAATTTTCACCAAGTTCACTTCTCCCATCTCCGGAAGGTTCAGAGCTAAGTTCCAGCAGTATTTACCTCTGATCAAATCCCAGGGCACTCAAACCCAGGGATGGCCAAACTTTCTGTGTGGTTAATTTCCGGAATGACCAAACCCCAGAAATAGGCGTCCTGGGGCATGGATGAACCCCAGAATGGTTGCGAGTCCAGCTGCTTCTGCAGCCCTTTCTATCCTTTATCAGAGTCTCCACCCCCACAGATTCTTTCTTGCTCTCAAGAAATGTCTCCTCTGGTGTATTTTTCCTCACCTGCGCCCACCTCCAGGGGGCGCCACCTGTAATATTGCTTTGTCTTTCAGCCCTGGTTTCAGTTTTATGCTAGACCAGGGAATTTTGAGTATGTCTAGGGTCCGTAGCGGCCCTTAACTTGAGGGTGGTGATTTTCCCATTTGTGTGAAACGAAACTTGATTTTTAAGGAGAAAATGCAGAGATGAATCTGAAAGGATGGAGGAGAAAGCGGATAGCGAGGCTTTTCCTGCTTTGCAACCAAAGTGAGCCCTTACAAAGCAGGAAGGGAAAGGCTGCTTTGTATAGTCTCCTTGGGAGGAAAGAATATCACTCATCCCAGTGAGGTTGAGGGGTGTGCACACTGGGGCCCCCAGTCCAGCAGGGTGAGAACAGGGCTTTCTGTTGGATTCTGGGGGTGCAATGAAGCACCTTGGTCTCTCTGGGAACCAAGCGGACTCCACAGGGCAGATAGCTCAGCAGAGACTTGGGGGGGGGGGCTCATACAAGCCAGGCTGACTTCCGGGGTCCCACTGCATCCTCAAAGGATCTGAGTTTAAACCAGGTTGATGAGCAATAAGCAACTGCCCCAAACCCCCAGTGTGGGCCTCAAGCTTCGCTGGCTCTGGGTTCAATCTGGTGGCTGTGAGAACCTAGACCCGTGGGCACAGTTAGTAGGTGCCTTCTCAGAGGGTGAACAGAGAATTCACCGTTAACCTTGTGGTGCATCTACTCCAATGCTCTGAAAAGGGCCAGCGGACCCCTGGAAGTGAGTTCATGGACTGCCTCCCATGCGCCAGGAACTCTCCCTAGGAAACTTGACTGATTCCTCAGGGTTGCAATAGGTGGGTACTGCCATTCCCTTCACAGAGAAAGAAACCAAAGTGGAAGGCTGTGCACCCAGCCCACGCCCCACCTAAGGTCCCAGCGCCAAAAAGGAAGTACAGTTGTGCTTGGAAGCTGGAGCCATCCGACCCCCCCCCCCCAACATTTGCTTTTCCTACAATGCCACACTCCCCCTGCCTTTTTTTTCTTGATGTTTTATATTAAAATTAACTTCACTCTTATAGACCAATGTGACACATTCTTAAATGAAAGCTTGATTGAGAGACCCTCAAAATATTCGCAAGGAAAAAAAAAATCACACCTACAGAACTCAAAGGAAGTCGTCAACGCACCTGTCACTCAAGACGCGCGCACAGCCCCTCCGCTCCCGCTGGGCCCATGCGCCTCCAGCGCATGCTCAGATTGAACAAAGACCCTTCAAGTCACAAGGAACTTGTCTGTGAATGGAAGAGGAAACGCTCTGGGAGAACTTTGCTCCAGGTCTGGCCCAGACTGAAAGCAGCTCTGGACATTCCCCCAGGAGACCTACCTTGCTGCCCCTCTCACACTGACCAGTGATGTCACTTGTCATTTCGGGAACCAAAATAAACCTCTGTAATTTTTCCCACAAAATGCAGGTTCAGCCATTCAGTAAGAAACCTCCTTCTTGTCTACAGCGCATTGTCCAGGAGGATTCCCTTGATTCTCCCAGTGAGTAGTTCATTTCACAGCCAGGGGAAGGTTCAAAAAGGAAGAATCTTTAACTGAAAAGAAAGAAGAGGGGGCAGGAATCATGCACATACACACACGTGCACACACAGTGTGAGAAACCTGTGTAGAGGGTGTGGGGCAGCTCCTTCTTTCACACTGGGGTTTTTTGTTCTTATGTTGCTGTCTTGACCTTCCCATCTGACACCTGGGTCTATAAGGTGATGGGGAAGGGGGTCTCCAAGAGATGGAGCAATTGCAAATGGAGAGAAGACAATGGGGTCTAGAATCTGTGTTCTTTCATCACTTCTGCTCCTTGTGAGACGGACCAAGCTTCTGGACAGAGTAAATGACTGGCAAAAATGAAGAACTTCGTAGTTCAGGTGTGGGAGGAAGCATTCTGGGGGAGAGGAAAAACTGAGCCAACATTCTCTCTGTCCCGTGGCCTCACCCTATTCCCTGGAGGGTGTCTGTGGCTGATCCTTCCTGGATGATCCTGACTAGGTCATCACCCTGAATTCCCTTCTTACGAAAAGAGTGTTTCCAGAGATTCCCCACATGGTGCACAGCCCACAAGGGCCCCATTTTCTAAGGCAATGACGGACAGTTGCCATTTGCAGTTCTGCTTCTCAAGTCACAAATGAAACTCTCTTAGGAGTCTCTGCCAAGGACAGTGCTTCCTCCAGGTCCACAGATTGCTACCTGGCATGTTGTAAGCTCTGTTAATGGCAACAAAATAAAAATGATGCTGACAGCTGCCAGTAAAGGAGTGAGAGGGAGGAAACCTCGGAATCTTCTTGATGCATCAGCAGATTGTGAGTTGAGGACAGTCCATGAAAAGTTGGGTTGGAAGCAATTGACCAGCCATGTGCGCCGCCAGTGAGAACCTTCACCAGATGGAAGGCAGAAAGAGCACAGCAGCAAAACCCTCTCCGATCTCCCACCCATGTGGAAGTGAGAAGCACACAACCAGGAGAAGAATATATTGTGCAAACAGCCCCTGGCAGAGACGTCAGGTATCTGTAATTAACAGCAGAGGGGAATTGGCCAGATTTCTACATTTCCGCGTAATGAGAGCACTACTTTATTCATCTAGCCAATTCTACATGTAGAGTTTCTTTAGAATCTCTGATGGGTTAAACTTTAAAATTGAAACTAACCACTGGCAGTATTTCCTATAAGCTGGTATCTCTACCAAACACTTCAGCTGCCTGCAGTATTTCCTATCCTAGAGCCTTTACCAAAAAAAAAAAAAAAATTATTTTGCTTCTTTTTTTCTGAGAACAGAAGTGCCCAGGACTTGCTAGCTCTGGGTTTGCTAAGTGAGAAGAAGCCACAATGCAAAGGAAGCTGAGACACAAGAACCAGTGACGTAGCTGCCCCAGGGCAGGTCGTGAACTGTACACGCAGCTTTCCTCCCTTGGGAAGTACTTTCAATAAACTGTGCTTTCCTTCTAATCTCCCCGCCTCTGTGGATTCTTCTACCACCTGCACCAAGCTCACCAAGCACCACATCCATCTCTTTACAACTTTCTATGAGTTGGTGCCACACAGGATGCAAGAGCTTGATGGTGGGAAACCAGGACTTTGGTAGGAGAGACCAACCTCAGAACCTCTGGGTCGAAATCATTCTCCTTCAATGTCAAGTTTTTCTCAATCTGTAATGTTTTTTGTTTTTGTTTTTGTTTTTGTTTTGGGGGGGGGACTAGGTCTTGCTGTGTTGCCCAGGGAACTGCAGGCTCACGTAGCCCCGGGTACCACGGACTCAAGCGATTCCCAGCCTCAGCTTCCCAGGTAGCTGGAATTACAGGCACGTGCCACCATGCCCAGATATTTTTTGGAACTAGGTCTTGCTATGTTGCCTGGATGGGTCTCATTCCCACGGACTCAAGCAATTCCCAGTCTCAGCTGTGTTCCATAGGCTTGCGCTTAAAGGCGTGTACCACTGTGCCTGGCTCACCACTGTGCCTCAGTTTTCCAATCTATTGGCTGAGGGGAGACCACCTGTGTGTGCCATAGGGTGGTGGGGAGGGTAAACATTTTAAGAGATTAAAAATGTGCCACAGACATAAATGACACATATATTGTATAAGGTTCATCAAGGGAACTCACCTCAGTGAGTTTGTACTGAGCATTCACTGAGGGTGCCCAGGAAGTGTTCTGGGTGGTGATGGGGGTAAACAGGCCTGAGAAATCCTGTCCTCAAGAAGTAAGCGTTCTAGTTGGAGGAGGTGGGGAAAAGACACTAATATGTAATGTAATATAACGCATTTCACATATTGATGTGTGAGCTTAAAAAAATCAAGAGATACCATCTTACACCAGTAAGAATAACCCATATGTAAAACAAAACAAAATGGACACCAACAAGTGTTGGCATGGAGGTGGAGGAAAAGGAACACTTCTACACTGCTGGTGGGAGTGCAATCTGGTTCAGCCACTATGGAGGACCCTCAAGCTACTGAAAATAGAACTCCCATTCGACCCAGCAATCCCACTACTGGGCATGTATCCAAAGGACACAAAAACACTAATTAAAAAAGACACCTGTACCCGGATGTTTATCACAGCAATATTTACAATTGCCAGGATATAGGAATAGCCCAAATGCCCTAAAATGGAAGAATGGCTCTAAAAAATGTGGTCTATGTACACAATGGAATACTATTCACCAATCAAAGAAGACAAACTTATATCATTTGCAGCAACATGGTTGGAGCTAGAAGGAATCTTGTTAGTGGAAATATGCCAGAAAGAAGAGAAATACAGGATGGTCTCACTTATATGAGGGCTACAGGGAAGTCAAATGAACAAACAGACAAGAAAAATCTAAAACTGTCAGCAGAATTGAGGCATAGGACAAGAAGGGGGATGGGGAGAAGATTGGGGGAAGGGGTGGGGAAAAGAGATAAAGATGGTTCACTGGTGACGGGATGGTGGGAGAGCCTCAGGGTAGATAATGATGTTTTATATATATATATATCTGTGTGTGAGTGTATATGTGTGTAGTCAAGAAAAAAATAAAATTTATATAAAAAATCAAGAAGAGAGAGGGGAATAGAGCAGGGAGGATGGTGCTGGTGTAGGCAGGTGGCCAGGGATAATCTCCCATTATTCTGCCTTCAGCTGAGGCCTGAGTAGAGGAACAAGGTAAGTGGAATGGATATTCAAGGAAGGCGCTTTCTAAGTAGCAGGAACAGCAAAATGCAAAGATGCATCCTTGGTTTAGTAGCACCAGGAATCAGATTTCCCTTCTAGCTTGGAGGCTGAGAAACCTGAGGTGCAGAGACCTCTCCAAACCTGCAAGGTTTCACTCTGTGCCTGGGGGCAGGTGAAGACCCCGAAGCCTGGCTGCCTTCTTCTGACTCCCCCAAGTTACCTGACCACCCAAGACTGTCCACATGGACACTTAGCAGCCTTCCAGTGTGTTTTAAAACTCATGCTTCTCTCCGAAGACCCTTATGCTTTTCTCTGCAAAGTGAAAGTGTGTCTCTGAAAATGGTGGTGGGTGGCTTTGCTGTGGACTTGCTGAAGTAGGGCTTCATTCTGTCCACCTACACCCTGCCAGTGAGAGAGCAGCAGGTCCTGCAAAGCGAGGCACCGTGCCCATTACCTACTCATGAAATAATATTTTCTTGCAAAGGCTTCAGCTAAATTCCAGCCACTTTGCAGCCTGAGCACACCCCGCTGTAGCACGTATATTATACTGAGTCATAAAATGCTTGGGGTGGGAATTGGTACAAAAGTATAGCCCATTATTGTTATATATTTCTTTTCATTATGCTTTGTTATATTTCTTAGGTCTAACCAAAATAATCCTTAACTCTGCTGACTGTTTACAACCTTCAGATACCAGGATATGGTCCCAGGGTTCCCTAGATCATCACTTACTGAGTCTACTTATTCAGCTCTTTTCATCTTTCTTCATAAATCCACTCATCCTATCCTGCCCATCACTCTCAGTGCCTCCCTTCAACGCTCACCCCATTTGTCTGAACCTGGCTAGTAATTAGATGCTCAGAGCCCAGCACAGCTTTGCAGGTGGAGCCTTGGCAAAGTTGTCTGTTACCCCAAGTGCAGTTTAGCAGATGTGTTTCCATTTTCTCATGGGCCCCACATTTCACAACAGACAGGCCAAGCCAAAAAGGGCGCAAGGGAAAGCAACACAGATATCAGCCAGATCAGGAAAGCAGGTCCATGGGGGTGGGCTTGGGAATTACCAAGCTGCACAGCATTCTGTTTAGAGCCCAGGAAGATGGTGTATAAAGGACAGGGATTTATTTGCTGCATTATCTACACGACAATGAGAGGATGGGTTTTGTACCTCAGCTGCGGTGTTTTATCTAAAATATTATTCAAATCTGCATAGTACTGAGCCTTCTGGAGGGGGTTCTCTTCCAGGGAGTTACTAGATTCTTCTTCTATGGGGAGGTGAGATTCAAGATTACCCCATCCCACCGCATGCCTAGGGCACCACCCAGCAATCCCACCTCTTCCACTCCATCCCCTTGCTCTGTATGTGTTCCTTGCTTTCCTAGGTCACAGAAAGACCTCCTTCCTGGGCATTCCCATGGAGATCTAGGAGGAATTCACTTCCCATCAGCTGATTGATAGAAGGGAAGAACACTCCTTCAGCTTCAGCACAGGTAAATCAATCCCATCTCCACACCCTTCAGGCCATTTTGAGAGCAGGTATCTGATAAGTACCCGGGAGGAAGCTGAAAACAGTGGGTTAGACTATGTTTGTAGATCAGACACAATAAGCTGTGTGACTTTGAAACAAATGCTTATGGTAGGGATAGGGACTGAGATCAGACATGACCAGACCCTTTCCCAGCACATACATCAGGTTTCAGTGACTTGAACATGAATCTTTGTATGTGACAGGAACCCCAAGGATCTTTTCCTCAGTACTAGTAAGACCCAGGAAATGGGTAATGGTAAAGGTAACATAAACAACTATTAACTATGCTCTTTGCCTTTGTAATGTAGATAACTGACAAGATAACCAGTTAGATTGCCTAAATTATATTCTTTGTTTCTGTACCTATTTCTAGATATCTTACTTACCTCCATAAATTTTAACTGCTTGCTGATGAAGATGTGTTCTGGTTTGTAACTATACAACCACTGGTCTCCAAAGGATGGGGGAATAACAAAGGATCCCCTGATGTTATGCTGGGGAAAGAGGCTGTCACTGCCCACTAGTAAAGGCTCATTTCAATTAGACCGAGACTATGGTTTGTGTCTGGGATGGGTCACTCTGCAACAATTTGGGGAAGGACACTTAACCATCCTGTGTTTCAGTTCCCTCATACTGAAGACAGCACCATCTCATTGGAGTGAGACAATAGTGTCTGACACATAGGAGGCTGTTTTTTCTCCCCAGGAAGAATAAACTTCAACCATATCTCATCCTGGTTGACCTCACAAAAATTCTGTAGTCATCTCTACTAGGGAAACTTAGTGTTTGCAGGAGAAAAAAATTCAAAGAATACAGTTAATCTAATCCATTAGCAAGGCAGCGTAGAAGTTCATAACCTAGCTTTGATCTGCCATTTTGGAGGAAGGAGTTTTCAAATACTTGAGGGATCATTTCTCTCCCTCGATATGATGTTGGAATCAAACTCCCATTAACCATCACAGGCATAATGAGTCAGCATCCAGGGGGAAAATACCCTCCAGTGCTTAATGAACACAAAATAAAGCAGTTCTTTTATCTTCCTCATCTACTTGAGTCATTTGAATAATGATATTCATATTCGTGAAATGTAAGGACTCCCCATCAGCTGTGCTTTGTCACTGAGATGCCTACCAGTACATAGGCAGGGGTCTCCTTGATGCTCTTGTCCTATGGAAGCTGCTGCAGCAAATGAATGGTGTGTGTTGGGCATGGGTAGGGGGTGGTCCTCGGGTCAGCAGATGATGAGAAACATTCTTAGAGCAGCTGCATCTTTCCACTCGAACCCATGGAATTGGGTGGCCTTAAAGTGGAACCTCCAAATAGTGGACATGCTACCTTTAATGGCGCAGGGACTCTCTACCACCTGAACAACAATAATGGAGGCTGTTCCCCCAAACATCATTCTGCAGCTTGTCAACTCTAGCTAGAACTGAGGCTGAGCAAGGCACCCTCAAGCCAGATGTTAACCCCAAATGAACATGAGAAAATTTCCACAGTGAAGCCATCTCTCTCCCTCATTAATTGTGTGGGCAACTAGAAGTAAAAGACCACATCACGTGTACTTTTACATTCCCAACTCTTAGCAGCACTAATAGCTTTGACGCATTTGCTATGCATCTGCCAGGCCCTGCATAAGCACTTGATGCCCGGGTATCTGGGGGTGCACTGCAATGCCTCTCTCTCAGTTGTCACCCCTACAGGCTTGATGCTCTGAAAAGAAGAACTTCCCCTCTTGAAATCCATCCTCCCCTCAGTAACCACCCTCCACAACCTTCTCCCACCCCCTCACATACAGTGTTTCATGAAACAATGGGTGTTGGGGGCAGGGACGATGAAATCGCTGCTGACTCTCTAGCAACAATGAAAATAGCATCTGCTGTCAGAAGGTTTGCAAATACAGAAATGGCAGAATGTCTTTTGAAGAAAGCCTCGACCTCCACATGGGTGCCTCTTGGGAAACAGAGTGGATATGAATTCTGGGCTGTTTGGCTCTTGCATGAGAAAAACCACCTTCCCTCAGCTCTTCCTCCAAGAACAAGCTAAAGTCAACAGGGGAGGGTTTGTTAAAGTTGGAAACCTTGACAGGTTCCATAATCGGAGTTTGATTTTTCTGCAGCAGATGAGGACGGAGTATCCACTTTCTAAGCCAGGAGGCAACTTACAGCAACCAGAGCAGGGTGGGGAAAGCAGGTTGCAAAAAGGGGACTTGGGGGAAAAAGCATTACCACTTCCTCAAGCACTCTGGGAACATCTGCATTGAACCAGCTGGCTCTGCTCACCGACAGGTGGCAGTAGTGCGAACCCTCTCGCCTTGGAGTCCTCAGGCTGCTCTCACCATTTTACCTGCCATTTGTCACGCCTGACAAATGTGAAGGGGCTTGCAGAAAATGTGGTCGAGGACCAGCAGCCTCCACGTCTGGCCCAGTGGGCTGTGCTGAGGACATCATTCAGGCACGTGAAAAACCCAGAATCTCATTTTCTTCTCACCTGTTAGAAGCTGCTGAAATACCCTTGGTTCAAAGTGGAGGAGAAACTACTTGCTGCAGAAAGCTTTAGAGACTAAACAGTAGCTGTGTAAGAAAACCAAGCCCTGGGAGAATGAACTTGCAGGGCAAGGCCACCATGTGGAAGAGTGGAGTGTAAGGAAAATGGTGCTGAACAGCTCCCGGTGCACCAGGACCAGATACTGGCCTCTCTGGACTTCGCCTTCCTCATCTATATCTGTGGACAGGCAAGGAAACAGTACTCCTCACTCACAGGGCAGTAGCAAAGTGATATAGGAGGTACCATAATAATAAAGCACCAGGTAAAGTGCCTGGTACAGAACTGCTGTTCAATACTTGTCAATTGTTAGGAAGAACATGTATGCATCATAAAGTTATTCATTCATGCAGCAAGCACGTCTGCTGTGTGGCAGGTGGCTATACTTGGATCATGTGTGCTGGAAGCATACACGAAATGCCCGAGCTTGCTGGAGTCTCCTATCCGGTGGAAGGTACACAAAAGAAAAAGTAAACCTCTAAAAAGATAATTGACATTATGTATGTTATTGATGAAACAAAGCAGCTCAAGGTGAGAGACTGTCAGGGGATGTCATTTTAGATAGAGTATCTCAAAGGAAACAATATTTTGGTGCAGAACTGAAGTGAGGGAGAGAGCCATGGAGATATCTGGAGGAAGAATGTTCTAGATGGATAAACAGCAAGTGCCAAGGTCCTGGGGCAGGAAGGTGCTCAGCAAGAACAAGGACTGGGTAGCTGGTTGCATAGCAGAGCGGTCGGTGAAGGGGCACCAGGGACCCAGGCATGACTTCGAGCATTTTGAGAAGCCTTAGTGGTTTTGTGTATGTTTTATTTTTGATGAATTTGAAAACCTCTTGGTGTAGTGGAGCAGAGAAATTGTGACTGGAGTCACTAATATCAGACTAATCTGAGTGTTAGCCAAGCTCACAACTTGACTAAGGTCTTAAAATCACTTAAGTCTCAGATTCCTCTTCTACAAAATGGATATCATAATAGTAGTGCCTGTCTCAACGGATTTTGATGAAGATTAAGTGAGATTATTTGAGTTAACTGCCTGGCATTGAGTAAGTACTCCATATGTGAGCTGGTATTATTGAGGGCAGCGGGGCCATACTATACACTTCTTTCTATCATTCAACAAATATATAATAAACTCGTACCAGGTATAGGTCTTGTGATGTATAATCCCAGACTCCCTAGCACTGTGTTGACCATATAACTCGACTCGATGAATTCTTGTAGACTTACAAAACAGCAATAACTCTCTAACCCAGCCATCAGCTGAGTGACAGCTCTATTCAGAACCCAAGAACCAGAAGGAAAACAAAATATGTCTTTGAATTCCCAAAGCACCTGTCAGAAAGATTATGCACTAAAGCTATAAACTTGAATCATGGGGAGTTCTCCATTCCTTGCTCGTTTTAAACCCAATCACACGCTCAGTCAGTCAGGCTTCTCAGGTTACAAAGGGCAGGAAGGGACAGTGGTCAAAGGCCAACAGACTGAATGGAAAAAGAGCAATGGGGCGAAAGAAGAGAAAATGAGAACTATAAAAAGTAGAGAGGAAAAAATCACAGAAGAAATAAACGAATCTGTTTGCTCATTCCTTGGTTTATTGAAAAATTCGTTCATTCCACAAATATTTGTGGTTGACTATGGGTAGCCTAGGCACTGTTGTCTGAAACTGGGTACAGAGAAGTGACAAAAATACCATTCTTCACCTCACAGAGTTGACATAGGGTTGAGGGCGAGACAGACAAGGAAACAATTTCTCTATCACGTGTGAAGTAATCCAAGGGGTGTGAGCCCGAGACACAAGGGGGCGCTGGAGGAACATCAACCAGTCTTCCGTGCCAGGGAAAGGGAGGTGTAGGCCAGGGAGGACATTTTGAATCAGGGCCATAGTTTATGACTCAGTAATGGAAGCCCAAAGCCACGTGCATAAGATAAGGATATCAGTGTTACTGTTGATTAAGCAGTGAACTGCCTGACAATCTCCATTCACACTCACAATGACAATTTTCAGCTTTTAAATTGATGTTATCTGGCAATTTTTGCTTTGTTGGAATCCTGTAGCACTGACATTTCTCAGTGTTGCTAGATCTACAGGTAACTATTGTTAGGTCATAGTTTTTAGACAATGCATGAGGTCTACAATATAATATCTGTTCTTGTAAGCAGGTAATACATTGTTTTTTTTTTAAACTAGTTTTAGGGAGAAAGGTTAGGTAGAAGTATCTCAAACTATGAGTGTCCATGAAAGCTTGGTACTGTTAATACTACAATTTTCAATCTAAAATATGAGTAAGTCAACTAATGACGATGTTTCATAGCTAAGAAATGGCCAGTTGTCCATCGATCTGGTTTAATCCAAAATGCATGCCATTGATATTCAATGTAGTTCTGTTTGTTAGAACATAAGATTAGAATAACTTAAAGATTCGACAACAGAGGTAAAATAAAAGATGGCAATTTCATAAATGAGATATTATGCAGTCACTAAAAAGAATAAGACTGTGTTAATATGAAACATTTTTTGGTACCTGCCCTTCCCGTCTCTCCCACAACACCCCATACTACCTCTTCCTAGTAATTTCTCCCATAGTAACTACCATTTTTCGACTTCCCTCATTTTTTGCATATATCAATCCCTAAAAAGAAACTGATGTTTCTCAAGGTCTTTCTTTTTCCTACCCATCCTCCCTTCGCTATCTCAGTTCTTCCATCTGTCTTTTCACCCCCTCCATCCGTCATTCCTTCCTATTTTTTTGTTGTTACTTACTGAGCATCTTCTATGAACCAGATGTTATCCAGATGTAGAGCAAATTGTGACTAATAAGACAAAGTCCTTCACCTTGTATCACTAGTGTTCTGACCAAGCAAGTGGCCCAAAATCTTTGTGCCTTACCTAAAGTGCTTTGGAAAAGAAAATATGTCTTTGAGTGGCATTTGAAGAAACTAGAGACATAAATCTATCAATATATTGACTGAGTCTGACCTAGGAAATAAACAACACAAATGTTTTGACTTTATAGTAACACCTTAAGCATACTGAGAGTGTGCCTTCCCTGTACACAGCTCTAAGCATGTCAAATTTATGTGATCTAAGAGGGAAAAAATCATCCCCATGTGATGGACATGAAAAACGATTTTAAAAAATCAAGTGACAACTCTCTGTAGGACTGTCAACTTGAGGACACAGGCTTTCACGCAGCCCCAAAGGTCTCATCAGACATATTTTTTTTTGTCAACAGCTTAGTGAAGTGGCTTTTATAAATTGTTCAAAATAAATCTGAGTGGATAAACCTGGAAACAAAACAACTTTTAAAACAAACTTGACAGTTTTTCCTGATGCTAACATGGTAGAAAAGATGGTGCCCCTTGCCAGGGCCACAGGGGTTCCTCACCAGGGAGAGGGTGATGCTGTTTGGGTACTTGGAACACTGCTGCTGTTTCGGAAGTTCCTGTATGTTCAGAGGTGCTAGAATTTTGAACTCAGGGATAAAAGGATACATTCTGGTGGGTGAAGCCATGCCTATGTTTCATAATTCTGGTTTCACGACAAAACAACTAAAAGATTGGAAGCTGATCTCTTGGAAAATGGCAGAAGTCTCAGTTATAGGGGTAGAGCTTCTTGGCCATCAAGGTTATTTCTCCTAACCAAGTGTGGGACTGTGGCCGAATCCTTTTTCCTTTCCTTTCTAATGTGGGTATTTCCAGGAGGGTGCCATAGAGCCCTAGGGAGCAGGAAAGTGGCTTCTTTTCCTATGCTGGGGTGTTTTCTGCTTCTCTGGTTCCTGCTGTGTGAGGGGTGTCCTGTGGCACTCATAGCAGTGGGTTCAGGTGTAGCCTGACAGGTGGTTACTAGAAGATTCTGCCAGAGCCCCAGAGAGTACAATACCTACCACCACCTGTGCTCCCAATGATTGGCCAGGCATGACTCAGCAACTCACTGAGCTTTCTCTCTGGCCAGCCCACTTCAACATAGCCAGAACATCAGTGCAGTGGAGAGGGCCTTCGGCCAAATTTGCTCCTACATGGGGAGCGGACCTCAGTCCTAGGGAGCAGATGTTTCTTGTGACTGCTCTTCCTGTCATCTACTTCTTAGTATTTTGTAGTAGTTCATTCCATTACTAGTTAATAATTTTGTCAACATTCCCTATTTGAATCACTATATAATTTGCTTCCTGATTGAACCTCAGTTACTATTCTGATACCCCACAAAAGTATATGTTATGGTCATGAAAGCTATGTACAGGGAACTTCATAGCATATGAGCCAAAAATCATCACCAAGAAAACAGACACGGAAATTGTGGTTCATTTATGCAAAGGATACATTGAGAGTAAGTCAACCACAAGCACAAGTCAGAAGAACATGGATGAACTGATAACTATAAATTCGAGCGAAAGCAAGAAGGTTAAAGCCAAAAAAAAAAATCTGTATATGATTTACATGTATGGAAAGTCTCTGAAACATGCAAAACTAATCTGATACAAGAAGGTACCAGACAGAAAACTCATTTGCATAAAGCACACCCAAATGAGATCTATCCCAGTTTTGTGTACATAAGCCCTCCTCACCCCTCAGGCAACTGAATATGCAGCTGAGTTTTTCCTGGAACTGTTTCTCCCAGGATGCAATGCAAAATCCCTGACCAAATGGCTGAAGCTTCTTGGTCTACAAGGTGGTGAAGGTTAAACTTACGGAGATTTCTGAAGATGTCCAAAGAAGTAAGAGGAGGAGGCAAAGGATGGAACTTTGGAAGGCAAATTGAGTGAACAGAGAAGCAGAAGACTGCAAAAGAAACTGAAAAAATTCAAAGCAGAAAGAGAAGCAGGAGAATGTTAAGAACTCTCATTGACAAAAATCACTGCAAAATTGAGGAAGCTGAGACCTGGTAAATGATTTTGATAAGGAAAGTCACGAGGACTCTGAATGAGACCACTTTAAGTCAGCTGACTTTGGCAGAGTAGTTTGAGAAGCTTATTGGGGGTTTAAAGGGAGAGATGATAAATACAGGTTACGCTTTCAAGATATTTGTTGGTAAGTGAAGGAGAAATAAAGATGCTTGAACAAATGGTAGGCCCAGGACAAGGAGGAGTTTAAGGGCAGGTCATCTGGCCCAAGGTCGCAGAGCCAATGAGGGTGACTGGATGGAAAGGTCTTCATAGCTGTTTTATGAGTCTGTTCTTCAAAGCATGATCCACAGATCAGTAGCATTAATGTCACCTGGAAACTTGTAAGAAACGCAGACTCTTAAGCTACATTGCACATTGAGGGAGTCAGAGTCTTTATTTTTAAAAATAGCTATCCCCCCGGGGATAGTTTCTTTCTTTTTTTGAGACTAGGTCTCGCTATGTTTCCCGGGGTACCATGGACGCAAGCGATCCCCAGCCTCAGCCTCCCAGGTAGCTGGGATTACAGGCATGCGCCACCTGGTCCTGCTATTTTTTTGAGACTAGGCCTCGCAATGTTGCCCTGGGCGGGTCTCAAACCCACGGACTCAAGCGATTCCTAGTCTCAGCCTCCCTTCCTAGGCTGGGATTAAAGGCCTGCGCCGCTGCGCTCGGCCCACCTCAAGGATAGTTTCTAATGCTGACAATTAGCAGCCCATTGCAATTACTCTTCTGGGGTTCCTTGATGAGAACACCGAGCGCAAAGACGCGCCTGAAGCAGAAGTGATTAATGGCTGAGCCCAGATTTCAGTTTAAGAACTTGGAATACAATGTTTTTTCAAGAAAAGTTCAAAGGGATTTTTATTTTCACTCAATTCCTGAGAATTTTTTGGGACGATAGGACACCTCCAGTGAACAGTCGTGTCGTTCTCGAGCGAATTCGTTAGCACCGCGGTGAATGAAACCCTTTCTGAGACCTCGGCGACCCCCGCCACCAAGTAAATGACAGCGTCGGAACTTCACTTCCCAGCAAGCCTCGCGGCCTACTCTCGCGGGAAGCATGCCATGCCCGGCACCCAGGCCTCCGCTCTGAGCTGCCCGCCAGACGGGATACGTCACAGTCTGACGCGCGGGCGCGCGGCATCCTGGGATATGTAGTCTTGTCCGGAGTCGGACGCCCCCTTGGATGAATGGGGCCCGGACTGACTGCGAACTACAGCTCCTTGACCCGCAGTGTTGGTGGCGGCTCCGGGGGAAGCGGAGACAGCCGCTGGCCCGAGAAAGCTGTGCCGCAGGACAGTGGCGATGTTCTCCGCCGCGGCAGAGGCAACAGCCCGGCTTCCTGGGGTAGCGGTCTAGGTGGGCGCTTCCTTTGCGCGCCCGCTCCCCTCCCGCTGCACCGGCCATGCGCCCGGCTTTCGCGGTGGGCCTGGTTTTCGCCGGCTGCTGCAGTAATGTGATCTTCCTAGAGCTCCTGGTCCGGTGAGTGACCCCCGCGAGCCGCGCCCCAGCTCTGGGACTGCACGGAGGAAGCCGGAAGGGAAGCGCGGTGGGCAGGGGCGGGACGGCCCGCCGGCCCGCGGGGGGGCTTCCCAGACCCTCCTCCCTAGTCCCGGCCTCCGTCTCCCGGTCTGTTCTCCCGCCCAGCAGTCTCACAGCATCCCTCCGAGGGCATTCCTCCGGGTGGTGCTGTCGTCACCCCTTTTTTGCACACAAGGGGATCAAAACCTGGAGAGTTTCTCACGTGACTGGTCCATGGTTGGCGGAGAGCCGCCAGTGGTTCGACCTGTTTCTGTCACCCGTATGCCTTGAAGAGCAAAGCTTTTGGCCTCGTGAAGCAGTGCGACTTTGCGCACGTTGCAAAGCGATTTCATGTGGTCCCGAGGCATTTGTTTTCTTAGCCTCAGATGATTATGATTACTTTACCCAAACACATCTTTCCCAGGAGTTTTGCTTTTATGCAGATGGAGCCAGTTGACCTGCACAGCATTTCCAACTTTGAGATGTTAGAGTCAAGTAGGGAGCCTGCGTATTGATGCTCTGAAGAACAACAGTTCCTCAAAGGGAAACTAGGTTCCCTTTATTGAGATGGCACGAAAATAAGGTTGAGTGATGATGTGCCAAGTGCAGTGGGTAGAAACTTACAGAAAGACAGCAGGTGGGCTGGGAGAGGCCCAGGGATACACATCTCAAAATTAGGGATTTCAGTCTAGGACGTCCATCCACTTTTCAGGTCAACTGGCCTTGTAGGGCATCCTTTTGCAGCTGTAAAATATCTGCATGCTGTATTTCTGAGTCTACGTATCTTCACTGGCCATCAGAACGCTTGTATGTATGAGTTAAATCAAGGATTGACTCTGTTTTACTGGGAGGGAAGCAGGTTCCAATGGTTTAGATGGTCTTTTACTATCTGCAAGTTTTAGAGCCAGAAGTGGAACCTAAGATAGTTTAACTCTTAACCCGGTACCTTCTTCAATCTCCTTTTTATTTATAAACTTGAGCAACCCTATTTCAGTCACCCAGTTCCTCTTGCCCTGCCTACTAAAAAAGTAGTAGGCAGTGTATTTTATTTTCATAAGCTATTCTGAAGCAACTGACTGACTTAAGGTGTGGGGTTAGCTTTCAAGATTACAGAGCTTGGGATTTTATTATGCAGAGTGTTGATAAAAATCTGTCCTTTGTCATTCTTGGGAGTAGGTGGTAAGGGATATAAATGGGAAATATATATATATATATATATATTTGACTTAAGTGCAGTGGACTAATGGAAGGTGACTTGGAAATTGATTCAAAAATCTTAAAAAGTCTTAAAATCAGGTCAACCATGGAAATGAAGGTCAGAGAAGAATAGTGCAGTATGTGTGTTAAATATGCCATTAAATCGTGTCAAAGGCTGTGTAATCTCAGACTATGCTACCAACTGAAGGGTTTCTTTACTTGGGAGCCCTTAGCTAAATTACTTAATCTCCCTGTCTCATGTCTTAACTGCAGAAGGTAAGGGAAGACTAGCAGCTTCACAGGGCAAGAACTGAACAAGGTGTGTTTGCAAAGCTAGAGATACACTCAGCCAGCTTCCCCTTCTCTCTAACAACTTTGGTTTCAACACAGGTATTCCTTGGGCTCCTACAGGAACTCTGTGGAGAATCGAACTTTACAGAAGGTTTTGTGCTTTACGGAGCTTCTGTGTAGAACACTCTAGAATCATCTGTAAATAAACCTTATCTTTCTGTAAGTTGGGTTTTGCATATAGCAGTGAGTCTCATACACTGAGGAAACACCGAAGGACTCTTCAGACCCCCACTTGCTTGGACAGTTCACAACTAATCATGTTACAGATCAATAAAATAAGAGCTGGTAGGATCATGTGGTTGTTGAGGTTCTTTCTAGATTTAATCTTTTTTTTTTTTTTTCTTTTTTGAGAGTAGGTTTCACTGTTTTTGCCTGTGGAGCCGCAGGCTCACGTTGCCCAGGGTACCACAGACTCAAGCGATTCCCAGCCTCAGCTTCCCAGGTAGCTGGGATTACAGGCGCGTGCCACCACACCCAGCTATTTTTTTGGAACTAAGTCTCACTACATTCTCCCAAGTGGGACTGGAACTGTGATCCCTGGCCCCGGCTCCGGCTTCCTAGGCTGCCATTTACAGGCATGTGCCACCATACCCAGCTCTAGATTTAACCTTATCAGCATTGGTGACTTTACCTTGGGATACCATCATGGAGAGCTCATAAATTTTTATAGGGCAGGAAATGTTCTTTTGCTATGGCTTTATGGGAATCAGTAGGCACCCTAACAAGTGGCAAGTAGAATACTCAGTATAAATGGAAATGGGAAAGTGGCTTGCAGGAAGAGAATTTGGGAAATGAAACCCTTTTCTCCAGATGGGGAAAGAAATTTCAGTTCTTCTTATTTACTAGCGTACTACCCCTGGGCCTATCATCATGAGAGATAAAGATGAAAGAGATAAAGCCCAGTTCAATGCTTGGGGCAGAGGGAAGAAATGAGTGTCTCCTCTGAATGGCCCTCCTGAGCGAGGATACTCACATGTGGGCTTACCAGCTAAGCAGTTTATTGCAAGTCTTCCATCAGGCACACAGTCTGGAACATCTATTTCCTTTCAGTCAAGTGCCTAATGTGGCATTAAGGAAGTTTCCTAAACTTCCTTGTTAAGAACTTCCTTAATAAGAAATATGAAGAGAATTTCTTAGAATAAGAACTACTAAAGTCATGATCTGCCCAAGTTTTTCTCTTCAGTGTTGTTTTGGAAAAATAAAAAATTGGATTCTTGTCAAAAAGAATTCAGTTACAGAAACTATTTGCAGTGATCCCTGGGGAGTGAAGTTCAAGAAAACAAGTAGTTTAGGAGAATGAGTCCAGTTTCCCCTTGGATGTTCTCAAATGAATTATTTAAGTTAAATAAAAGTGTCGTTGGGAGCTATATAATGATGTATACTTGAAAAAGCTCTATAAGTTTTTTTTTTTTAACTGAATTTAGGAACATTTAAAAATTCTATGTGAAAGTAGAGGTCAAACAGATGAGGGTTCTCCAGAAACTGGGTTGGGGGAATGGGAAGTAACTCCTTATGAGATTTATTTTGGAGGTGTCTTAAAACTAAACAGCGGTGATGGCTGCGTGTAGTGCAACTAGCTTCATCGCCAGCTGCTGCAGAAGCAGCCTGGTTGTGACACGAACTGTAGTGCAGGCATCGGACTCACCAATCCGCGCAGGTTCTTTGTTGGTTCTAGCAGTTACACGGACACAGGGCAGGCCAGGGTGGGAGAGGCGGGTTAAGTGGCAGGACTTCCGAGGCAGGCGAACCCCTCAGGAATCTTCACACTCTTTCTCTGCCCTCTCGCTGACTTTCTCTCTGCTTTCTCTCGTGCTCTGTCACCCCCGAGGTGATGCTGCCCTTTTAACCTTCCCTCCCAGGTTCAGGTGTTTAAACATGCGCGTGCCTTAAACATGTGCGTGCCCACTTAAACATGCACGTGCCCACTGGGCCCAGGTGTTTACAGTCATGGGGAGGGCACAGAAGGCACAGTGCTGGCTATGGAGGCCAATGGTGGAAGGGCAGAAACCCTGAAAAACTCATTTACCCTGCACTGCACAACTTTAAATATACTAAAACCAGCCAGGCATGGTGGCACATGCCTGTAGGTGGCAGCCTAAGAAACCACAGCCAGGACCAGGGATGGCGGTTCGAGTCCCACCAGGGGTGCATAGTGAGACCGAGTCCCCAAAAAATAGCTGGGCCGTGGTGGTGCGCACCTGTAATCCCAGCTACCTGGGAAGCTGAGGCTGGGGATTGCTTGAGTCTGTGGTACCCCGGGCAACGTGAGCTTGCAGTTCCATGGGCAAAAATGGCGAGACCTAGTCTCAAAAAAAAATAAATATACTAAAGCCATGGAACTGTAAAATAAGGAGAGCTACAAACATTACTTGTTACATGTAGCCCTCAGCATCTTTAGTGATAAAATGGGTATGATAACACTTACCTCCATAAGATGAAGATAAGATTTACAGTTATTATGATGCCTTGTTAAAAGGAGAACCTGCTTAGAAAGGGAATCATTGTTTGAAATAGACAAAAGACATAAAGCAGCAATTTAATACTAACATCCCAGCTCAAGGTTGCTTAAAGTGAGGCATCTTCACATTCTCAGTAACTGAGTAATTGAGTGAGGCCAGATACTGTGCCCAGAGGATAGGGATGGGAGGATAGGGATGGGAGGATGAGGATGAGGATGAGGATGAGGATGAGGCTGGGGCTGGGGCTGGGGCTGGGTCCTCACAGGGCATTGGATTCTGAACATCTCCTATTTGAGGGTTGAGGGGGAAAAGGGAGGTGGTGGCTCCTGCTTGTGCTGCTTCCCTGAGGGTAAGGATCAGGGCTTCTTCCCACTGGGAGCTCCCTCACATTTGGCACCCAACTTTATGCGTCATAGGCTCTCCATAACTCTTCTTTAATTGACTTGGCCCCAGCTTTGTGTAAAGACAAAGGGAAGGGAAAGCAAGGAACGTCAACAAACTATACCTGAGCTAAGTCTTCTTGGCTTCAGTTTCTTGTTGAATTCTGACGGTAAAAATAGGTACCTTCCATGAGAAAAATTGGTCAACATAAAGTGTTTAAAAAGACCTTCCAGATAGACAGGATCTTAACTCCTGGCCTTCATGAAGTCTTTGCTCCCCCCCCCCCACTCTTGGCAAATGCTTCCTGAAGTGTTTTTCTGGGACTGGTTTATTTACTCTACAGTAAACCAATGAGACAGGCACTAGTATTGTTCCTATTTTAAAGATGAGAAAACTAGACTCAGATAGGGTGATTAACTAACTTCACTGTCCTAAAGTAAGCACATGTCACTGCACACTCTTAACTGTTGAAAAAGACCTCAGTGCATTTCAGACACACCCACCCCTCCTATCTCTTCCCCAAACCTGCTCTGGTGATTCTGAACCCTGGCTGCTGTAGCTTAGAATCTAGGGCCAACTTTCAGAAATGCAAATTCCAAGGCCCTGCTCCAAGCCCATCCAATCAGAACTGGGAGGATGCAACTCCTCAGGGATACATGAGTTTTTAACGAGTAGCCCAGCCGGAGCTGAAAAGCAATCTAGCGCTAAGTCCCTGCTCCTGTCGCTCATATTTAGGCTAATGGCTTTAATTAGCTCCTTGATGAAGTAAATGTCTTCCCTGCTTATTTATGGGTTTGGCTACATTTAACCCTGGCCCCTGACTATAAGAAGTGCTACAGGAAATTGTCCAATTCTCACTTTGTACTTCCAGAGATGGAACAGCGCTGACAGAGGACAAACAAGAAAATCAGAACCATTTTAAGCAACTAATTTTCACAGAGTACTTCAAGCAGGCTGTCGGAAGGAATTTTTCCAGTCTTGTAAATATGTCCCTAACAGCTCTTCACCTATACATAGATCACCAGAGAGGTTTTTGATGAATTCCACCAAGATTTGTTGATTGCCTAACAGATCCCTAACACTTTGTTGAGTTGTGGAACACGATGGATGTTAGCACCCCCCACCACCAAACACTTTCATTTTTTTTCCTCATCAGAGTAATTCTTACTCATGGTCTTCAACATGTAGGGAGTGCGAAATTTTAAAAGCTTGACATTCGCCGTGAGGTTTATTGCTGTGTGTGATCGATGGACAGTGCAAACTCCAATAAAATACGCTGAGGCGTGGAAGTCTGTGCTCTGCCTGCTGCTCAGACTTTCACTACCACAAGTCTAGTGGCCATCATCAGTTTTCTGTGCTTTTTTATATCCTTGTCATTCGCTCCACAGGAAGCATCCAGGATGTGGGAACATTGTGACATTTGCCCAATTTTTATTTATCGCTGTAGAAGGCTTCCTCTTTGAAGCTGATTTGGGAAGGAAGCAGCCAGTTATCCCATTAAGGTAAGGCACACTGAAGTCTTTTAACTCGTTTTATTTAAACAGTTAAGAGCGCTCCTGGTAATAATGTAAAGCCAATCTGAGATGTCTTTAAGATTTGTATCAAAGATCAGTAGGATAATATTCATTTTCTGAATGTAAAATATGAAACTCCAGGGAGCCTGTTTTTGAATAGAATTTCTGCCACAATACTTACACATAACTGTGATGGAAACAGCAATGTATATATGTGGAGATGGGGCAGTGAAAGGCCTCCAGTACCCACACTTTTTTTTCATAGGCATGCTGTCCTCTCGTAAGCCTCAGGTATGCTCAGAGTGGTGTCACTATTTCTTTTTGAAAATGATTGGCCTTTGGAACTAAATAGAGGTGCTGGTGCTACAGCATTGCCGGTAATACTGAATTGTTCACTTTAAAAGGGGTGACACGTGAGATTTTTGTCATGTGAGTTTCACCTCAACTAAAAGGAAAAAGAATGACAAGCCAAGACAGAGTTGTTGGTTCCAGATCCTTACCACTAGTACATGTTTGCAAAACTATACCCTCAGGGCCAAATAGAAAGCAGGGCGACTCTTAAAATAAACAAAGTTTTGCAACTCAGCATTCTTGCTGTGAGAGACTTGAAATAAAAGGGTGATCCATCCCCTTGTGGGCCATTTTAGGATGGGGTCCTTTTCATCCCTTAGAAAGGGATATTCTGGTTGACTGTTCAAGGACTGAAGTGAAGGCTCATTCTTTTTTCTTTTATTTTGGTACTTTACTCTCAACAAAGTCTTGCCACAGAACTTTTGAATTAGTAAGGAATAAAGTTATAGATAGTAGAATTGCTATGGATGTATATTATTAATTTGTCATAAAATCATTTGTTGACTGTTGTTACAATCCAGCAATGGAATTGTGTATATAGCATTCATTATAATTTTTGTTTTTATTTTACATACTTTTAAAATTAAGAACCATCTTTATTGCGGTAATAGTGGTTTACAGTACTGTGTATGTTTTAGGGGTGGAGGTTCACATGTCTTCAGATATATGTTACAACACCACACCCACTGCCACCAACACCCCAGTTACCTTCCACCCTAGCCAACGTTCCCTACCTACCACCCTACCCACCACCCTCACCTGCTGGTAGCTCAAACGTTTAGCCATATTTCTAAGGTTTAGTGTTAGCTACTGTTTAGTGTTCTTGTGTTTTCTTTCTGTTCCACGTATGAATACCCTCTTTCTTCTTCTGAGTTTGCTTAGTATAATCCCCTCCAGTTCCATGGTGTTGTCACAAATGGTAAAGTTTTAACCTTTATTTTGCTCGCTGAGTAGTATTGCATTGTGTACATTTACCACACCTTCTAAACCCACTCCTCTGTTGTCCAGCACAGAGATTGTTTTCACAAATGGTTGGACTTTTGTAAATAGTGCTACGGTGAATAGAGAAGTGCATATAATCCTTGGAATTATTATTATTATCATCATTATTATTATTATCATTATTATTATTATTATTATTAATCTTTAGATAGATCTGGGAGCGTGGAATAGCCAGAACATTGGGCAGGTTTATTTTAAATATTTGAGAAACTTCCACACTGTTTGCTATAGGCTGGATCAGTCTATCGTTTCCCCAATTAAATGGGTTTCTTTTTCCCCACATCCTCACTAATACTTGCTCTTTCTGGTCTTTTTGATATGGGTCATTACCACAGACATGCGGTGGTATCTCATGGTTGTGATTTATATTTGCCTAATGATAACTGATAATAAATGTTTTTTTCCTACAACTGGTGGCTACCTCTCTTTTCTTTGTAGAATTGTCTGTTTAGCTCTCCTATTTTTTGATTATTTTTCTTTCGGTTGAGTTGCATGAGTTCTTCGTACATTTTGGGTATCAGTCCTTTGTCAGATGGATGATATACACACATTTTCTCCCACCACTAGGATGTCTTTTCCTTGTATTGATTGTTCCTTTCCTCATGTGGAAGACTTGTAATTTGATAGAGTCTTACTTTTTGATTTGGTTTCCCTTGCTGTGGGGATCGAGTCCTTGAAGACAACACTTTGGAGGAGGCTGCTATGGGAAATCTGACTGAGATTGGTTATGAATACTTTACTTTCAGATTTCGTTCTGAATACTTTTGTTTTTCATTGGCTTTGGTATCAGATCAGTTAACATCACAGGGAAAGCTCCAACAGTTTTTGACTTCTCTGACCCTTCCCTTCCTTCTTCCAGGCTTTCTCTTCTTTATCTCTGCCTGTATTCCCCCTTCACCACCATTGTTACAATAGTTTCCCAAGAGGCTGACTTCCTGCTACCTCCTCTTCAACACTCTGTTTCAAACATCATGGGCATCATGAGGACCTGAGAGACTCCCTGCAATTTGGCCCGAAAACCGTGCCCCCTTGCTTTCCCACTTGTGCTGCCTCTGTGTTTTCCATCTCTCAAGCCTTCATTAAAATCTTGCTCCTGCCTCTCATCCCCATGAGTGACTTCTCAGCTGTGCTATGTGGGCAACAATGTGGAATGGTTGGAATTAGTTATCCTGAAAGACCTTGGTGAACTCTCCTTATCTCCAGGTTGCATCTTTTCAGGTCTTCAAGACAGGACTAAGGAAATTTAGCAGGAAAACTGGTCAAGTCACCCATTGTCTGTTCTTTGGCAGCTGTGATTAGCGCTTGCTCATGACTTTGCCTGTGTATCATGTTCTACATCTCTACATCATAGAGCACCTCAGACTTCCCAGAGTATGTGCATGTAACCCCCTGGCTGCCTGTGAGGCCTGGAGCTCCTTACTAAGCAGCGATGAAAAGGAGATGCCTTGTCAGGAAAGATGGCTGAAGGCTCATCTTCCTTGGGTTTGTGCAAATGGGTCAACATTCCCAAATACTGTGGAGCCACTTATTTGCCTTTGCTCTGCATTCTCTTGTCATTTAGCTCTTGTCATTTAAATGTATTAGGTCGAATCATACAAAATTGCTGATGTTCAACCCTTTTTGACCTACAAAAGAGCTGGCAGTTTTATGTGGTTTAGTCAATGTGTGTGTGAAATACATTTGGACTATTTCCTACATCAAAATGGAAGTGTTCAAATAGAAATTTTTTTAACTCATTCAAACAGTTTCACTTGTTTGTAATTGTTTGTATTTATCCTTTCATCTAAGTTACTTGGGTTACTGAGTTTTTAAATTTTTGTTATCGAAAGACCTATAAACTCTCACAAACCTGGACCCTGATTTTAAATACAAGCCTATACAAGTTAAAGATGTCCACATGAATTTGAGATCACTTATTCAGAATATGAGATAATTCTAACAGTTAGAAATTGCACGTAACAAACCTTTTTTAGAAATAGAAATATACATAGTAGTATAAATGTGTAACTTAAAATGGTTATTTTTCAAGTTCTTTAGCAATATATGAAAATTATGTATAAAGAACTGACATAATAAAATCTATCACTTACAAAACCTCTACCTTTTTAGCAGGTAACATCTTTTGCAACCTAGTTTTTTGCTTGGAAAATATTAAAATAGTATACTGGGAAAATACCATAGTAGAGTTTCTTGGAATATATAATTCAACTTTTTTTCCATGTTAGTCTGACTTTACTAAGTATTTTTATGTGCTTAGTATTTCACTTCACTTTATAGTAGTGATACAGTCTCACTATAGAGGAAATAAAATACTTTTAAGCAAAAGGTAGATATGTGCTGGTACACATACTTCTTAAAATAGCAGATTACGTGTGATGTGTGGTTTTCTCTGCATTTCAGGTATTACGCCATAATGGTGACCATGTTCTTCACCGTCAGTGTGGTGAACAACTACGCCCTGAATCTCAACATTGCCATGCCCCTGCATATGATATTCAGATCTGTAAGTGCCCCCAGCTTACCTGTGTACATTCCTCCAAAAACTGCCCCTAGTTGGGGACATTGAACACATGGGAAATAAAAAGGCTTGTAGTAAGTGAAGCTAAGGTGTAAGGGCAGGTGAATGAGCCAGCAGAGACTGACTTTTGTCTGAGAATTAGGGCCAAGAGAGAAATGTGAGACTAGATGGCTTATGTTTATCTTAATTTCCTTCACCTGGTGGGTGTTGGCTTTAAGCTTGCTGTGTTATTTTACTGGTTTCTCATCACTTTGTTTTTACTTTTTTTTCCCATAAATTGTTTTTGCTTCTAGTACATGACACAGATTCTGTCTGTTCTGTTTTTCAGTTTGTTTTGTTTTGTTTTAGTCAGAGATGAGGTGATTAAATAAAGACAAATTCTTGATGAATGGAGAGTTTCTCCCAAAGTAGAGAGGTCTTCTTCACCTCGTGTTTGCTGGGAAATCTGTGTTTTGACTTATATGTAAATAAGGGCAGTGTTTCCCAAACAGCAGGAAAGACTTTGGGGATGGGAATATAGGATGGCAAAAGAATGCAAAATGGAATTAGAACACTTCTGTGTGGTCTGAGATTTTGTTAAATCGAAGATAATATTTTAAAGGGACTTTTCAAAGTCAATATAATTACTAAGATGGCCCTCAATGCATTGAGCACACAGTAGATGTTCACTAAACACCTGCTGATTATTTGCCACCCTTCCAGAAAAGAGAGACATCCCGCCTAGGCTCCCTCATTAACACTAGGAGTGAGAAGCTCATTAAAAGCTGAAAGCTAGATAAATGGAAAGCTCAGCAAAAATGCATCTATAATTTGTTTCAAGATTCTCAGCTTCAGCTATGACTAGTTACTGAGAACTGAGCATTTTTATTCTCATTGTCCTTTTGAAAATGTTTAGTTGTGGCCGGGCATGGTGGCGCATGCCTGTAGGTGGCAGCCTAGGAAGCCAAAGCTGGGGCCAGGGATCGCGGTTTGAGTCTCGCCGGGTACGTAGCGAGACCTAGTCCCCCAAAAAATAGCTGGGTGTGGTGGCGTGCACCTGTAATTCCAGCTACCTGCGAAGCTGAGGCTGGGGATTGCTTGAGTCCAGGCAATGTGAGCCTGCGGCTCCACAGGCAAAAATAGTGAGACCTAGTTAGTCTCAAAAAAAAAAAAAGAAAAATGTTTAGTTGTATTACTTACAGATTTTATGGTTTATACCTTTTTTGCCATCATTACAATACCAGGACCTTAGAAATTATTCATCCTATCCACTTTTACAGTTGTTTTACACCTTGTCTGTGTTCGTAAATGCCTTGAAATACTTTTTCTTTCCCCGAGTCACCAAAACACTGTTGTCTGCTTTTCCAGGGTTCTCTGATTGCCAACATGATTCTAGGAATTGTCATTTTGAAGAAAAGGTAAATAATACACTTATATTTCATGTATCAGGAGCATCCTGAGCCCCCAGCCCTAAGCTCCTTTGGATTCCTTCCCTCACAGTGGTTGCTGAGTTTGCTCTTGACCACCCTTGTTTCTTGCTTCTCTGTGTGAGGATGATGTGTTCCTGAGACAGCTGGCCAGATAAGAGACCTCCCCTGTAACTCTGAAGCAGCCTTCCCTGTGGGTAGAACCATTAGTTCTTGTCATTATTGAGTAGTTAATACTATATTAACCTACAAAGCCAATTGACCTAGAGCGTCACTGACCCCTCTGGAGGACCACTTCTAGCTCCATATGATGAGTCTACATTTGTCTCTGTGACTCGCTTTGGGGTTAAGCATGGGAAATAGCAGAAGTGCCTGGCGTGCATTTTCAAAGTACTTGTTACCTATCTTCATCGTAAGCCTGGCTTCTCATTCCCAAGAAGGAGAAGTGTTGGAGAGCAGCGGCACAGATAGCCTGGAACTTTTCTTCAGAGGACATTCTCCTCCACTGTTGAGACCGAAACTGCACAAGTTGATGCCATCTTTTCAACATAGTCGGTGTCAACCCTGATACTCAAGCTTGCTCTACCAGCCTACAAAGGAGCTGTTCATTGAGAATGCATGAACTTACCTGTCTCATTAGACTCCTTATCATGAAACTTGTCTCTCCTTCCCAATTGTATCTCCTTGTGCATTTTCCAGATAAGCGCTCTGCCCTTTGTGGTATTGGACTTTATCACTTAGGTATGAGTATAGAATTCACCTTGGGACATCCCTGGGGTCCTGCCATCTTTGGTCTAGTATCATACCAGGGACAACAAAGAACTTCAGCAGGAACATGTTCTCCTGGAATTGCCCTGAGGAACCTCTCAGATGCCTCTGTTTCTTGAGGAGCTTGTTTTGGGTGTGTCACCTTGAATCTATCTGGATGAGCTTTTTGACTCTTTTCAGTGTCTGTCTCTGGGAGAAAGGAGTTTCTGTGTTTGCTGTCCAATATGGCAGCTTTTTATCTCTTTATTGACATTGGATAGAAACCTGTCAAGTGTGTGCCTTATTCCAGGACTTGAAGATCAAGTCACTGTTTGCCTTAGCCATGTCCATCATTATGTTTTGGCCTGAATTGTAAACCTCTCCATCTTGAGCTTTCCAAACTGAAGAGTGTATTCTCACAGGCTCACTCTTCCTTCCCACCGCTTCCCTGGGTCAGCACCTCCGCCCTCTGGCTCCCCGACTCGGCTGCTTAACCGGTTCTTCTGTCCATAGCTGAGGCACTGTGGCCAGACTAGACAAAGTATTTGATTAGTAAACCTCAGATGGCTCATCCTCTACATTTAATTTCTTTTCTCCTGCTGAGGCCTTTAGCTGAGCAGAAAACTAATGACACTATTTTAGTTAATGTGAAATGCCACTCTTGTTACTCCTAATTGCGCCATTTAGCTTAATAGTCCTGCCTCTATCCAACTATGACGTTAAAAAAAAAATTAAGTCATTCAAAGATGAAAAGAAAAGTCCTCCCTTGACAATGAACATTGGGATTGTTGCCTAGTCAGGGAGCCTGCGCCTTGGGCCTGCCCACTCTTCCTCGGCGTGGTGTGAGTGCAGCCCATGTCAGATCTAAGTAGGGCTTCCACTTGAACTCTTCAGAGCGGGATGGAACCTCATCTGGCCTTTTTGGGTTTTTTTTGATGAAACCGTCTACTGATGAACAAACTGTTTTAAACAATCCCTAGGAGTCTTGTTTAGATACCAGTCAGGACCCTTGTTCTCTCATGTACAGACTTTTGCCAGCTCTGATGGAAAATGATCTCCTGGGTTCTATTTTGGCAATTTGTACTTGTCTGCACTGTTTGACGGTCGACATCATGTGGAAATTCAATCCGTGCTTTTCTAAGGTGTTCTTGTTCTTTTTTGCAGATACAGTCTAAGCAAATACACCTCCATTGCTCTGGTGTCCGTGGGGATATTTATTTGTACTTTCATGTCAGCAAAGCAGGTGGTAAGGATCATTCACAAATTATATTCACTGCTTGTCATGTGGGCCTAGGGACCAGCCACTTATTAATGGTAAAATAAATTAAATGCTTATGTAATATAAGGATTCAAGTCTTTGACAGGGTAGGGTGGAGGGAGTTATTACCCCTGAGTCTAAACAGCCTGCATGTAGTTCTGGTCTCTGGACCTGCTCATTTTTCTTATTTCCTAGACGTCGCAGTCCAGTACAAGTGAGAAGGATGGATTCCAGGCATTTGCATGGTGGTTCCTAGGCAAGTACAGTGATGATCATAACACTAATTGCCTCTGTAGTTTTGTTTGCTGAGTTTTCTCCCAAGGGACATGTTTCTTGGCCAGAAGCTTTGGCTAAACAAATCATGCTTTGGAAGAGAGAGGCACCTGCGATCCTCTATCTCTGAAACTCAGTGTTCAAGAAATGAAACAAGAAAATGCCCCATTGCTGGGGTGTGCGCCGTGCCATGGCCCCACCTTTTGCCATATCCTGCCTGTCCAGGACCAGAGGCACCCATCTGCTCGCCCATCACACTCTGGGAGCAGATCTTGAGTGGCATCCATTTTTTATGCTGCATCTGCCGAGTAGAAACTTCTACAGAAGGAGGGTTCATTTTAGCAGTTGACTCTTTAAATCCTAAAGAACTAATTTCTCAGTCTTGGATATTATTTTCTTCAAAAGTTATCTGTTCCATGTGGCACTGTTCCCAACCCTGGCTGACATCAGTCTCCTGGGGTATTTTTTTAAAACACAAGTATCTCTTTGTGGAATTAATTAACCGGCTCCTGTAGAGCTTTGCTCTCTCTGTGTGTGACATGGGGGTGATCGCCAGTCCTCTCAGGCTGAGACTGACCAAATGGGAGAGCAAGAGCAGTGGAGGAACATATGCTTCGGTTGTTGAAGCTTTGTCCCTTTCAGTTGCAGTTGTGGACATAGATCTTTTTGAGCTATTGGAAAAATAGCCAATAAGACAAATTGGTAGAGGATGTGCACATACAGTTCATGAGGAACACAATTAAAGTTCAGTAATTTTATGTTCCGCTTCACTAGTCTAGCGATCAAAGTAATGCAAATGAAAACCAAAATAGAGTGTCTTTTTATTTTTTGGTTTGTTATATTGGCAAGTTAATAAATGATTATTGTTATTGCTGTGAAGGGTGCAGTAAGAGAATCGTTTCCATATAAATTTTTTACAGTCTATGGATACAGGCTCTCTGGGAAAAACATTAGGTATTGAGTTTTTGAAATGCTTCAGCCATTGACTCAGTACTTTCAGTTATGAGTTTATCCCGAGGAAATGATCGTTTGGGTTAAATATTTATGTACCAGAATGTACATTGATTTTATCGATGAAATAATTGGAAGTTAATCTAACCGGTCTCCATTCTCATCTTGAAATATTTCAGTATGTTCCACCCAAACAATGGACTAACATGCAGCCACAGAATCATATTTTTGAAAAAAATTTAGTGACTGATTTGAAGGAAAGTCTGAGGTGGGGAATTGGTGGGAGGGGAGAATCATGAAAAAAAGCAAGATACAAAATTGTGTCTTTTGAGCCTGCCTGTCCTAGCATAAAACATCTACATAAACGTCCGGAGATGTGGATGGGAATATGGTGGTTGATTTTCATTTCTTTGAAAAGTTTTGTACACGTTCTATAATTTATGCTCTTGGCCAGCCTTGAGACGACCAACACATATTCTTGAAGAAAACATCTGGCAATTAGCATTTGCAGACACCTGTGACCGATGTTTCTTTTGTAGGTATCGGAGCATTGACTTTTGCTCTTCTCATGTCAGCACGGATGGGTATTTTCCAGGAGACACTATACAAGCAGTTTGGGAAACACTCCAAGGAGGCGCTGTTCTATAATGTAAGCAATTGCTTGAACCTGGGAGCGAAGACAGCTGTAGAGTGGTAATCTGTTATTTCAGATGTAATGTGCCATCATCCTTTCATGTTGTTGAAGGATCAGTTTATTATCTGATAAGTTTCTGGAGCTCACAGACCGAAGAATGGTCAACAGACCACTGTCATCAATTCCCAGACCCAGTTCTCTGCACAGATGACAATGGTCAGGTCTCTGAACAAAACGGGTCCGCTCACCAGGAGCCCCCCCAGGGACAACCTCTTCACCCCCAATGCCCCCATGAAATGAGGGTACAAGGACCATGGGGACCTAGAAAAGGCAAACACATTGCAGAGCACTGTGCTGTGGGAGGCGGGCATTGGGAGATGAGGACTGGGGAGGATGGGCTAGGAACAGGCTTTATGGGAGAGTTTAATTAGCTAATTCCATAGGCCAACACATCTTCCTTCCACTGCTGATCTGCAGCCACCTGCTCTGGCTTTCCTCTGCCCCCTCCCTCCTTCCCGCTGGGGTCATGCCCAGAGCATAGCCCCTAATGGGCAGGGAGATCTGGTTGCCTCCCTACTCAGTAACCCCAGAGATTCATGCACTGGCAGCATTTTGTCCTGGAGGTGCAGACAAGCAATCCTGAGATACTTAATTGGAGCCAGAGAATGTGGCTGGCAACTTTGAAAACAAAGAAACACTGTTTTGTTTACAGCTTCCCTTTACAGCTTCCTTTTAGAATGGTACCGGCATAGTCACTCAGTAAATGTGAGCTCTGATTCCTTGTTATTAGGGGGCCTGGTGGTGGGTGGTCATTGCCAAGCATGTTAATCTTGGGGTGATCTTGGAGGGGAGGAGTCTACCGCTTCTTCTTCCTCTTCCTCTTTTTAATTCTTGTCTTCATTTCTTTTCCCCTCACCTTGTATTGTCTTTAATCTCCTCTGCCACTTGTTTTGAAAACTAACTGAACTCTGCCTTGACAATCTTTGGTTTTTTACATCCATTATACTTGCTTCACTATTCTTAGACACAGTAAAAGGGAGCAGAGCATTCTGGGTAGAAGATTTTGACTTGAAATTCCCCCTCCCTTTTGTCACTGGCGGTGATTGCCCTGGGATTCCACGTGGGCCCAAGAGGTCGTCTGAGAGTGATAGGTCGCAGCACTGAACCATCAAGCTGGGGAACCTTTAACATATTATATCTAACTTGCTTTCCTTGATATTGCTTGTCATGTAACTTACAAAACTTGCCGTCTTTTTAAGCTACTCTGATTCTGTAATGTGTTTGTGTTTAAATTTATGTGAACTCTTTCTTCCCGTAGCATGCCCTTCCATTGCCTGGTTTCGTCTTCTTGGCTTCTGATATTTATGACCATGCAGCTCTCTTCAATAAATCTGGTGAGTTTGGGGTCACCCAGTAGACTCCCTGGCGACACCAGCTCCATTCCACCTCCCAGAACAGAGCCCTTGACCACTCGTTGGGCAGCAAAAGCTTTTACTGGCAGTTGTGAACTATTTCCATATGGAGTGAGAGAGTTATCTTCAGATTTCCAACTTTGCTGTAGAATGCATGTCCGCATCTGCATGTGGGATGGTGGCAGTGTTGAGAATGCAGACGAAGGCAGTGACATTGCAGAGACGTGATGGAAAAGGGGTGACACCCTGGCTCTGTTCCCCTGCTGCTGTGCAAAGCAGACAGGCTCCCAGATCCATACTGAGCTTCCCTGGAACAAAACAGGATGCAGCCTGAGGACAGGGCTGGGGGTAGGGAGCAGGGTAGTGAGGCGCGGGAGGGGGCCGAGTTTGTGCAGATGTCTGCAGTGGAAGCTGACTGCCGTTTCAAGTGGCCATTTAATAAACGAGCCTTCAGCTCTCAGTGACCTTGGAAGAAAGTATAAGATCTGATTATCTACTAGAAGATGTAGAGTGTGGATGAGCCCACAGGAACAAATACATGTTTTCAGTCAGCCCGACTCCACTGTGTGGAGCTGTGGGGTGATTGAGTATCTACTCGTTTGCTGTCTCGGCTGCGGGCTGCGAAGCTCAGACCACTCTGGGTGAAGAGCACTGCCTCTCCCACCTGCCTCCCTTAAAAACGTGTGAGGAACCGAGCAGGGAGTTTCTGGGGCTCGTTGCTGGGTTTTGACACAGCCCCTTTGAAGGTCTCTGAACATCCCCTCCTAGCAGAGGGCTCCAGGCATATGACCAGATGCTGGGGGCTGACTTCATTGGAGTTCCCAAGACACGTATCCCAAAAGCCACAGGAGGGCGCATTGGTGGTATAGTGGTGAGCATAGCTGCCTTCCAAAAGCCGCAGGAGTGGTTTACACATAAAATGGTCTTAGATGGCATCTGCCTTCAGCTTGAGACTCATCCCCCATGACAGACATTTTTTCTCTTGCTTATCTCAGTCACAGCAAATTTATTTATTTTTTTATGGCTTGTTATTTTTGCAGGATAAAGTTAATTTTCCTTTACTAGCCAGAACCCAGTTCTGTTTGTTGGAATTTCCTAAGTTAGGCTGTAGCCTTCCACAACCCCCAAACAATTCAGCTGTACCAAGATCTGACTCTTCAATGATTCCCATGTTCTTATTCTCCTTGATCTTGGGATATTTTGTTTTCTTTCCAAATATTTACTGTGTAAACCTCACTTATAGAAAACTCTCTTTAAGTTATTGGAAAGAAGACTCACAGCTCTGTTGCCCTCCACGCCGGATAATTTGCCTTTACTAGTTCCATGCAGACCCTACACATGTTCTCACATAGTTATAACCCTAAAGTTTTATTCTTGTCATCTCATTTTCATTGCTTTTTTTCTTAATATGGATTTGTATAAGCTTCATGACTTTTTAAGTCCAATGTGTCATGTGTCATCTAGCTTAATACCTCACTCACAGCCCAAATTTGCTCTGTCGCGAACATACAGTGATTCAGTTTGCCCTTATTATAGAAAATATCACAGTGAGTGAAGAGCTTCATTTTTCCTTTGAATTATCTAGGACTCATTCCTAAGAATGTCAGTACTTTTGTAACCCCTTTGTATTATGAAAATAGATTTTATAGATAATAGCGATTTATACTACCACAAACTAGAAAACTTGAACTCCACTTCCTCCAGGCCAGATGGGGGAGTTCCTACACTGTTACTCATTTAATAGTTAGGAAGAGGTACCATCTTGCTGAAGTTGGAATTCTTGGATTCTTGCGTGGGTCCAGATCGTTTTTAGTTATGGCTGTTCTTCCTTCCCTCTTGTGTTCCTCTAGTTAAGACCCTATGTTGTACCTCTGTGCTTTATTTACTGTCTTTTTAAAATGGGGTCCTTTTAAAGTGATTGGTAGTTTATTTTAAAATTAAGACAGCTTCCTATTTGTTTTAAAATTACTATTTGTTTTAAGAGACCAATTTCATGGCTCTTGAGGCGATGTAGCCCAACATCGAGGCAAATACTGTGTGGCATTTGGTCCAAGGGAAATATCATTGCCATCTCTGTCATGGTCATGGTGTATACTTTGTTTGAAAAGATGAAAATGTTAGCTGATTGAAGTGATACGACTGTCTCCCCTCTCTTGATCTCTGCAGAATTATATCAAGTCCCAGTTGTTGGCGTGACAGTGCCCATCATGTGGTTCTACCTCCTCATGAATGTCATCACCCAGTATCCTTTGTGCCTCTGTGGTATTTGGGGTTAGGAATGTGACTTTTCCAGCAGGGCAGTCACGTGGGTTTCATTTGGTCTGCATCTCTGCGGAGACCTATCCAGTGAGCTTCCTCACACAGCTACCCGCCTAGAAGATGGTGTTGCTGACGGCCACACCGCAGTCACCGGCACCATGAGGGAAATGCTCCCAGCAGAGGTGTTGAGGTTGGTGGAGAATTAAGAATTAGTGTGTCAAGGGTGTGTTCTGATTTCTACCTGGATGTTTCTAGTACACCATTACGCTATTTCACAAACTGCCACAAAATTCTGAGGGAAGGTTCAGATGAGCCAAAATTTAATTTTTTAAGATTGTCCTTTGGAACAGCTCTGAGTCCTTTAGGAAAAACCACAAAACCACTTCAACAGTGAAACAGCTGAGTCTGACCTCATTGCTCTGGTGCTGTTGTTGAGTTCCTTCCTGGAAGGGTTGGGAGGACTGGGGACCAGATCAGAAGGGGTGCATGGAGCTCCCAGTCTGAGGTGTTACACTGTCATCATTTGGGAGCTGACCACTGTAACCTGTGGGAGAGACCAGGTGAAGAGTAGTAGGGCTTACAGGCAGTTTCGGGTGTGGCTCCACCGATGGCTGGCACGACAGGAATTCCAAGGTGTTCCACCAGAGCCCCAGAGCATAGCCCAGGCCGTGTTTTCCGGTTCTTAGAGTATGAACATTGAAGCCAAGAACCATGTCAGGGGTGCTTCCCACGGGTCTGTCGGTGTCTCCAGAAAGCCACCTTAACCCTCCTCCCTTCAGGTACGTGTGCATCCGGGGTGTCTTCATCCTCACCACAGAATGTGCCTCCCTCACAGTCACGTTGGTTGTGACCCTGCGCAAGTTTGTGAGCCTCATCTTTTCCATCTGGTACTTCCAGAACCCTTTCACTCCATGGCACTGGCTGGGCACCATGTTCGTCTTCATTGGGACCCTGATGTACACGGAGGTGTGGAACAACCTGGGGTCCAGAAAGAGCCAACCTCACAAGGAGGACAAGAAGCAGTGAGGCATGCTTGGAACAGAGACCCGTGTTTTCCTGAGTGAAGGGCTGGCCCCCGTGTCCTTTTTGTTAATGCTGGATTACCACCCCCACTTCCCCCCCACACACACCCTCTAGTTTTGAACCAACCATGTTCCAGAGACACCTCAGAAGTGGGGGACTTCTTAGATTTCTCCTGACTTTATAGACCAACATTTGTGGACTCTGAATAGGAACCCCTCAACCCTGCAATAGAAAAAAAAAGAACACTGTCTACTACTGAACAGCTTGTTCATTTGTTCCTTGTTTTGTTTACCAAGAGATTTGGGTGTTTTACTTGTTTGCTGAGTTCTTCGTCCCCAGGGCCTCTCGTTCTGTAGCCATGCTCTTGTTCAGGACCCTCTTGCTGCCCTTCCAAAGCGTCCGCTAGACCAGTCATCACCGTCTGTGCCACCTCCCTGGTTCCTGTCATCTCTACTCTCCTCCCCGCACGCTTCAGACACCACAGCAGCATCGTCAGGGACTGCTGAGGCCCAGTGGACTGCGACATCCATGACTTTGGGGCAGGACCTGTTCAGGGCGCTGCAAAAGGGGCGGTTCTCTGTGAGCCGAGCTCCTGGAGCGTCATGGCTGCAGGTCCTCTCTCATGTTTCTTTTATTTTCCCATGCAAGAGTCACGCTGCGTGTCTCTGCTCTCCATTCCTAAAGCAGACCTACAGCCTGTCTCTCTAGCCTGTCAGCAAGAAAGGTTGTGGGGATCAGGGATGAGACGTGTCTCCCCTCCATCTTCTCCACAAAGTCCACTGGCTGAGAGCTGAGCTAGTGATGCCTACAGGGCCTGGCGGAGCTGGCCTGGCCTCAGCACCTGGGAGCCTCAGTGCCCTGACTAGGCCCAGCCAGGGTCTGCTGCTTTCAAGTGGGTGGGTCAAGTCTTGCACTGCAGACCCAGCTGTCAGCTCTGAGAGATCTGTCACAACCCACCAGGCTAATGAGAAGACTGATAACATTCAGTGGTGGAGTGTCCACCTCTGGTCAGATCACAACTAAATTGAAAGGTGCCTTTTCCCCATAAGCTGTCTCTGTTCCTGATGGGTGTTTGAAGGTGGCGGTGGGTTGGACCAGCCTGCCACATCTCTTCTTGCACTCAAAAGACCTTTCCTCCTTTGCGGGGTGCAGACTCTGTTCTTTTTTTTGCCCATGGGACTGCAGGCTCTTGTTGCCTGGGGTACTATGGACTCAAGCAATCCCCCGTCTCAGCTTCCCAGGTAGCTGAGATTACAGGCGCGCGCCACCACACCCAGCTAATTTTTTGGAACTAGGTCTCGCTACGGGCCCCAGGTGGGACTCGAACCGCGATCCCTAGCCCCAGCCGCTTCATAGGCTGAAGCTTAGAGGCACGAGCCACCGTGCCCAGCCCCCACAGACTCTGTTCTTAAACTAAGGTGCAGCTTCAGGGTTCCTCCCTGGTGGGCAGCATTTACTCCAATCTCCAGTGTTCTCCTCTGGTCTGAGGGGCGTGTCCTCAGAGTCACTTAAGAGCCTCAGTATTTTGCTAACATGGGCACGGTTCCCTCCTAAAAGCCACAGGTTCGTGAGACCAATTGTCGCCATTGGTAACTGCAGACCTGAAAGTCTGTTCCCGACAATGCTGGCTAAGCATGAACCTGTTCATGGGATCAGAATACTTTGACTTGAGAGTTCTCCAGACTGACCGAGCCGGAACACCACATGTCAGGTAGCCTCTTCCAAACAAAACCAACAGCACCTGACTTTTGTGTCCATCAGGCTGTAGGATGGCTGCGTGTCTGGAGTCTGGCTGCGGTCATAGCATAGTGCGTCCTGACATAACAGCACCGCTCTTGTTGTGTTGAGCGGAGTGTTGCGATCTTCCGTCACTGACAGGCATGGAGCTGGGCCCAGTGGGTTTTAGCGTCTGGTTTTGAATGTTCCCCTTCGTCTGAACAACTCTGCTGGTCTGGCTAACGGCAGGGTCTGCGCATAGACCTTAGGGGAACAGAACAAGCACAAAGGAGCAGAATGCCTGAAATGCCCTGTGAACAGGCTTTTCTCTTATAGTTTACTGTGAGGACTAAGTCCATCAGTAGGAAATACTTTTTTCAACCACGTTTTATTTTAACTGTTGATTCTCCTTAACTGACTTTGCACTTCGGGTTGAAATTGATTTCAATCTCTTTGTTTAAAGGACAAATAAACCATTTTGTAGAGGGTCCTAATGGGAGGACACATGTCTGGGTGAAAGCCACGTACTTTGATGAGAAAACAATTATGTTACCAAAGTATTGTGTTGAAGACACCCAAAACTCTACCCTCAGGGCAATATAATGATAGTGACAGGAGAGGAAAGAACACAGTGTGTGCAGGAGCTGCTGATACATTCAGGAGGGTGTGCATGCTTGTGCCTGTGTGTCCACTTAGCCTGACCACAGACACAGATACACTGACAGGGAGAAAACAGTGGAAAACTGAATTACTTGAAGGTCTCCCTGTCCTTCACCGCAATTCTGTCATGTTATATAGATGCTGTGCATCTTTCTTAGTAATTTTTGATCCTTTCTCTTTTTCCTCCAAACAAAAAATTACGAATGCATCTGCTCGGTCTCGATCAAGTTTTAAAGTATTCAGATAAATGCACACAAACCAAAACTGAAATAAATAAATGAAAACCCACCCAAACTGTTTTTTTATATATATATTCCTTCCTGCCCAGTCATCCAAAATGAAATACTCCAGTATGTTGGTCAACACCGCAAGTGAAGAAAGTCTATGAAAGTTGGCTGAGTTGATCTGAGGAACCACAACAAGCGTCTCCTGGTCTTCTGGAAAATTTGTCTTAACATTTTGAAAGGATCCTAGTGTCCATCTTGCGGTCATTCCTTGCATCTCTCCTCCCTTCTGCTGTTTTATCTCTGAGCCCCCACTGCCAGTTTCCCCCATTGAAGTCCCTTCCCAGTGCCTCTGAGCTTGTTTCTGTCTGTACCTCTACTCTTTGAACCTCTGGGTGCTTTTGTGGATTTCTGCATGGCTTCTCTGTCTGCAGAGAGGTGTGTTGCTCTGCTTGCTAACTGGCATTACTAGTAGGTGTGTGAGAAAGTCTCACCGAGGAGATGAATGTGTGTGTAATGAGCATGAACATGAAGGTGTGTGAAAAAGTTTAAACTCTTACACTCTAAGTGGGGCTGAGACCCCTTTACCCTGTGTAGGGTGAGTCAGGCTTTTTCCTCCATTAGCCTGTGACCAGTACTTGGGGTGTTGTATCTTCCCTCGTGATTATATGATCCAATGGGTGTGCACATATATAAGTGTGCATACCTGGGCCTAGAAGAGTGGGAATAAAGGAGTGTATGTGCACAAGCATGAGCATCTAGAGAGCACGAGAGAATGCCACAGAGAGAGCGAGCATGCCCAGAGAAAGCAAGATTCCGAGGCGCTAGGGGGCTTGCCAGCCTCCTGCCCCCACCCCGGCCCTGGCCCTATCCCTGCCCTGCATGGTGTTTCTGTGTAACTGTTAAAACCAATAAAGAACCTACGAAGATTGGTGAGCCGATGCCTGTGCACCGCAACTGGCATCATCAGGCTGCTAACACAATTGGCGACGAGGATGGGATGGTTCAACGCAGAGAAGACATGCCAAGTGGCCTAGCCACAGGACGGCTCAACGCAGACATCTTGTATTTGGAAAACTTTTTCTCACTTTGTTCCTTCTCTCTAGCTGGCTTTGCTCAACAGTGCCACATGCCAATGCACGGGAAGGTGGGAAGCATTAGGTCAGCGTTATTTCTGAACAGATGAATTAGGTCTGGGCTGGGGGACAGGCTTATTCTGGGAACCAGCGCAGCTATGAGAGACTTGTGAAGGCCTGAGTGGATTCCCAGTGCACACTGAGAAGGCCTGGATCTGAAGTCGAGATCCTTCTCGTATTAAATTTCCCTTTGAGCCAGATGTGGTGGCACGCGCCTGTAATCCAAGCGTTGGGAGGCAAGAGGCCAGTGATTGCTTTAATTCACGGGTTCGAGACTACCCTGGGCAGCATACTGACACCTGGTCTCAAAATGAATAAATACATAAAAATAAATTTCCCTTCGACCTTCAGCAAGTCAAATTCTGAGTAGCCCTGCCCTTATCAGATAAACAAAGCCTTTTTGGTCTCAATAACTTTTACCTGAAAAATGCGAGTGGACCTTCCCTGTGGCAGTTCATTCTTAGATTGGAGAACCGTTAATTTATGTAAGGTCCACTGTTACTATTGATTGCAGTGACATTTGACATTTGAACACGAGTGGAGACTTAAAGTAAGCAACCAGCTGTCAGCTTGGGGGTGTGTTTACCCCACCAAACTGGGGTGGGAGACTGCCCCCTTTTTGTTAGCGGGTGAGAGGCAGGCAAATTACCTCACACTGCCTCACAAGGGAAAAGCCTGTATTTAAACCAGCCACTAACAGGTCCATCTATCCGTGCGTCAGCAGTGCAAGACCAGGTTAACCGAAACAGGATTTACTCATGAGAGGATAAGGAAGCTAGAGTTCCCAGGGCCGCCCAGATCCCTGCACACCTCACCCCAGCCCAGGAAATCAAACAGCTCAAAACAGGCAAACACCAAGCCCAGGTTTCCAACTTACCGAGTCTTCTGTTTCCAGGCAGCCACCCTCTCATCAGGGACACAAATGACCACAGCCAGGTGTCCAAAAGCTTGCAGCTTTTCTTCTGAGCACCCCAACAGCGCCCGCTTCAGTCTCTGCGTGTTTCCCGTTCTCCCTGAATGCACTCCTGTGCTCTCTCTCACCCCCCATGTTCTTCTCAGGCCTGGGCTCTCCTCTCCTGAGGCTTCACCCCTCCATGTGAAGGGGTCTAAGTCTCCGCCCACAGTGGCGTCTCTAATTAAGCTCATCTTCTTACAAAGATGGAGCCCAATTCAGCCTTGTCACCCCACTTTTACTTTTTCACTTATGTGTTCCTGTTTCCAGCAACTTCCTCACAGTTGACATGGCAGAGAAGGGCGAGACCAACGTTGGTGTCTTCCTCATTTCTACATTGCCTGCTCCACACCCCTTCAGACCTGCACTAAACGGATCAATGGCTGTTCACCCAAACTACCATTTACTCAAGTTCCTAAGAACTTATCCCTTAAACCCTTATCAAAGTTTGTCAAGCCCTCCCCCCGCTAGCCTCTTTGACCAGCACCTATGGTATCAGCCTTCCCCTTGTTTGTGCACATCCGGTCCAGTGGGTGTGTGCATGCATAAGTATGCACACCTGGGTCCAAGAGGGAACAATAGGGAAGAGGAAGAGGAGGTCAAATTGTTGTTCACCTGCAGCTGCCTTCCTCTGTTCACAATTATCAATCTTGTGAAGATGACACCAAGGGCTCCAGAAGTCTCTTAAGCTATTAGAACTGGTGGTGAACCTACTCGGATGGGGATGATTGCAAACAGGTGACCTTATGTCTCCATAGCTGGTGCTTTTGGCTTGTGATGCCCGCTTGCCTAGCCTCAGTGTTAAGCTGCGATGCTTTGTCTTCTTGCATCGCTAACCACCCTATCAAATAGCCTCAATTTTAATCAAGTAAGGCAAGCCGGGAGAGAACCAGAGGTGGGGGCAGGCGGAGAGTGGGCTACATTCGGAAGAACTCAGACTGCTACTTTTAAAGAAAAGAAGGTGATCATAATCCCTTTGACACATTGCATTATTTCTATCTTTGAGATGTCAGGAAGGTCTGGAAGAGAGACTTCCCACACAATCAAGTGTCCTTGTGTAAATCTCTTAGGGTCATAGGTCACATCTGCTCTTGCTCTCACTGCAGAGAACAGCCTCCTCCAAGAAAAGAGGATAGTTTGTTATGTTCACACTGGCATGCACTACCACTGGGGGGTGGGGGAGGACACGCATGCACAGGTGAGCTTCATTAATTCAATTCATTTAAGAGAAACCAGTCCCAGCCGGTGGAGAAAAATACAAATAATAGAGTCATCAGGCGACTGTAGGAAATAGGTCCTGCTGTGAATGTCTTGGTGGAGGATTTGCAGGGAGGGGCTGTGGAAGTTCCATCATAGAGACCTTCCTCCTGGGTTCTGTCTGGAGAACTAAGATGGGGGCGGAGGGAATTGGAGGGTAGCGGAGATTGTAGACCAGCTCAGAGACATTAGTGAGTATTCAGATTGCGGGCTGTGTGGATATCAAACATTGGCTTCCAGCCTTTTGAGTTATTTGAACAGAGTGAAGGAGGAAAGGGTGATTGTCTGAATAAAATGTTTTGCCAAACAAACTGAATACGTCTTGTTACTGTGATGTCTTCGAAAAGATGAATTTCTAGCTCCTGAAACAACTCATCACACACACCTGCTTTTTATCTTGAATTGTATAATCATTGTTTCTTAATAAAAGTGATGCAGTTCTTGCAGGTGTTTCCAATCACCACTACCTTTCAAGTGCCGTTTGCAAAGCTCTCCAACGTTTGCCTTGGATGGGGCGGCGGTGCGTTTGACTACCGGCGCGTGTGGTGACTGATCAGCCACGTGTCTAACATCTGGGTCTAGCAGAAAACACTTCTCAGGCTGCGGGTCTGTTTCTACTTCAGAAATTCAAAGAGGCTCAGCCTCCACTGGGGGGGGTTTGATGGGTTCTCAGCAGTCAGGTTTTGCAGCAAATCTCTCAGAAACACTTTGCCTTAATAGAAATACATTGATTTCTAGAATGCCGCGATGGTCGGCTCTTTTATCTTCAATCTGTTGCTTTTAAATACATCTTTACACAAAAGCAACTTTCAAAGCAGTTTTCCATAGCTGATCTATTTTTAAATCATGTTATTCAGTAGCCCCTAGGTACAGAACACTGAAAGAAAAAGAGTTTGCACTAAATATAGCATAATTACAATTAATCACTTCAAAAAATCACAGCACAACTTGATCAGGAGAGGTTGATGGTTTTAAATGGGCCGAAGCCCATTGCTGGCTGAAACGGTCTCAGCTGCTTTTCAAACTCTTTTACTCTGAAGTCCTATAGGCATAAAGGTGGTGACCTCTAAAACGGTATGAACTGCTAACCTGAGAAAAGTAAAGAACTCTTTGAGAGACTGAATGGTGGTTTAGTTTAACTCCTTACCCAACTGTGTAGTCTCATGGGTGGGGAGCAGGCTCCTACATCTTGGGATCAGCCGCAAAACAGAAGTGCAGGTGAGGCAGGAGTCTGGGCCCAAGCAACCCTGGTGAGCAGGCTGGCACATGCAGGGGGATGTTGGAGAAGACCCGCTCTCTTCTCCCATATATATATATATATATATATATATATACATATATATGTATGTATGTATGTATGTGTGTGTGTGTGTGTGTGTGTGTGTGTGTGTGTGTGTGTGTGT
>PVHY01002722.1:0-76376 GCA_004024945.1 Uropsilus gracilis | reverse complement strand
TTTTGAGACTAGGTCTCACTATGTTGCCCCAGATGGGTCTCGAACCCACGGACTCAAGCGATTCCTAGTCTCGGCTTCCCGTCCTAGGCTTGGATTAAAGGCACGTGCCACCGCGCCTAGCTTCCTCCCATTTTGAGTTAGACCTTCAAGCAACTATCATAAAAGAGCAGAGATCAATGACTTGTATTCCTGTCAAAACTTCTCTTTAAAAGAAAGAAGCACATCTGGTGATGCAAATATTTGTTAACAGAATTTCACAATGATGTTCTTGATCTGCAAATTAACTTAATAAAATCGTCCCCCTCATTAAAATTAAGTTATGTTCACGTCTGATTGTCTCTTAATCAGCACTTCAAGGATTTGGCATCTGGCTTCGTTACAGCTCGGACTCGGCATGCACAGATGCTGTCTAAAACTAAGGGAATTGATGGGGATAATTATTGGCAGTTTATTATTTCCTATAATAGCTTCAAATGAAGCTTACGACATGTGTGTCCTTCTTCCACGAAGGACACACATCTATTTGGATTTCCCAGACCCTTCAACGTTGTTAAAATAAGGGATTTCATTCCAACAATTAAACGGGTGGCGTTCTAATAATAGGATGCGTATGTTTACCATGTGTGAGGCACTTTGCTCTACTTCCATTAATGAATTTAATGCTCATGAGATTATTGAAGTGAGAAAATCATTCCCATTTTAGAGAAGGAAACTGAGGCACAGAAGCATCAAGTAACTTGCTTCAGATACTCATTGTAGAGAAATGAGTTAATCAAGCTTTTCCCCCCATTGGCCAGCATAGTCAGCACCAATATCTTCCTAGTGATTGTGTGGCCCAGTGGGTGTGTAAGTGTAACTGTGCACACCTGAGCGTAGTACAGGGGAACCAAAGGGGCACAGAGGGCTTGAGAGAGCACATACTCAAGCATGAGAGAACACTGAGAGAGGGAACACTGAATAACCCAGAGAAAGAGTGTAAAGATTTGTGGGGGGCTGGGGGAGCCTCCTGTCTCCCAGTCCCCCACCACCTTACCCTCTCCCTCCCCTGGCCCTGGCTGCCCTTCCTGGTGTATAACTGCTAAAACCAATAAAGAACTTATGCAGGTTGCTGAGCCTGATGCGTGATGTTTGCCTTTACAATTGGTGAAGAGGGCTGTTACATGACATTGGCAACAAGGAAGGAATGGTTATAGGATACTCATGTGTTGGAGCTGAGATTTGAACCCATGAAGATTAATCCCAGCATCTATGCTTTCTTCAACACTGCATGCTGCTAGCTCTGAAATCTCAGTAAGAAACAGAGCTGCCTCCCGCTGCTCTGAGTCTTCCTGCTGGGTACAAATTTCTAACAGGCTAAATGTCAAGAATTAGTCTGGAATTAGTTTTCTCATCCTTATGTAAACATGATTCTGACTTTAGACTCTTCTCCACCTTTCTCCAAGTGTTTATGATGCATAGCAAAGCAAGAAGAAAATAAGTCCTAGAAAGTAGCAAAGCAGGATTTGAATGGTTCTGTTCTTATATATTCACCTTGAAATTGTCCCATTATTGCTTGTCATTGGAAGTGTGTGACTTTCAGATAAATCAACAATACCAAATAGGCGGTATGGAATCTTAGGTATTTCAATCACAAAGTATCAATGATTTGCTTCAGTATCTATGCACTACAGCATATTTAATGCTTTGTGTTATCCATTCTTTCAGTTTCTCCCAAGTTCTGTCTCAGAAAGCATTTAAATCACGTTATCTCATTAAACCTGGAGAAATGTCATTCTTGAGCTATACTTTGATAAAAAGCCTTCAGCCATTTTCACAAAGATCATTACAAGTGTTCATTTTCAACAATCCAGAATCTTTGTGCAAATGGAGCTTAATGTACTCTCCGTTATCGACTGGATTGCTAATATCTCCTTTTCAAACAGGAATCAATGTTATCCTATTGCTCACATTTTCGTTTGAGAAAACATTTGTCTCTACAGATGTGTTTGCACATGTAGTCTTGTCAGAAATTGAAAACGTAACTGTCATCCCTTTTCTACAAATGTTATCAAGACTAGATTTAGTTGCATGTAACAGAAACCCAAGCTATGGTGACTTAACCTAATGGCTGATGTTTCACAGGTGGTAGGCAGATTTGGAGCTGTTTCAGCCACTCAAGGAAGTTGTCAAGGGAAACAAGGAAAAGCTGCTGTAAAATGGCGCATTTGCCAAGGAGCGATCACATGGCTTGTTTCATTTCTGCTTTTCACACTGTAAGAGGAATTGATTCCAGAGGATTCTGGGAGATGCAGGCTCCCAAGCCTACGTTGTTCAGGGGAGTGATTAGAATTAGGTGGAAAGCTGTTGCGATCCAACCCCATGTACTAGCACACAATAAGATTCAAGTTCCAGACTGAAGAGTCCCACAAAACAGCACACTTCTGTCCAGCTGGATGTCACTGTGCCTCAAACAGATATACAACCTGTCATTCTTTCCCCTAAGCCACCAACTCCACCTCTAGTTCAGTGGCCATTCCCTGATGATAGCCTGTAATTTAAAGCCCCAAAATGGAAGTGAGCTTCCATCAGTCTTATGTGAAGTGATGAGGGTGTTCATGGTAAGGAGGGAGCTTTGTTGCTCATAAATAAATTCAATTTGCTAACGTTAATATTTATAGGGTGAACAAGTGACCAGGGGTTTTCACTTTTGACCATTAGCCTCTATGAGCAGTGCCTCTAGTATTGTACCCTCCAAAATGACTGTACATATCTGGCCTGTGTGTGTGTGTGTGCGTGTGTGTGTGTGTGTGGGCTCACCTAAGTCTAGGCCACAGTTGGTGCTTATAACTAGCTCAGCCCCGTTTCCAAGCTATGCTCCTCTTTCGTGTTACCAACATCTTTGAAGCATAATTGGCCAGAAGCTGATTTGTCATAGAGGAACATGACATCACAAAATATACAAAATAAAAATTAAGAAGACAATGACAAATATTTCAATACAAATGTCTCGAAAAAAAATACAAACACCAAAATGCAAATATATCAAACGACATGTAGAGATTCCAGGAGAGGGAGTTGATTATCTTCTGGGGATTACACCTTAGCATGCATCTTCCCAAGCTTTGTTCCTTCATAGTATCACTTAATTTTACTTTACTTAATTTTGGGGGGACACTGAACATGTGAAACCAGAGTATGAAACCAGATCATGGCACTGAACTAGAACATGATAACACAGTTTGCAAATAGTTGGTTTCTTCTTTTGTTGCCCCAAACAATGAAACCAAAGTGACCTATGGTTTTTAACACCAAACTTGCCTTAAGGCCAGTTTTGTGGGAAAACTAAGACAGCCTAGACCCTCCCCTTTGCACTCAGGCAGTTAATGCCAAGTCTTCGCCCCAAGGAATGAGCCAGACCTGCCTGACTGGTGGGTGGTGGGTGGTGGGTGGTGGGTGGTGTTTTCATCCACTTACCCCTTGGGACAGCTAAGTCCCAGGGCACTCTGGGTGCCTGGCTTGCACCCCCTGCATCGTCACCATGGTGCAGTGGGATTCCCAGGCTGACCAGGACCCATCCCCAGCCATGACAGTAAATGATCCTCTTTGCCTGCTGTTCCTGTGATCTAAGCAGGTGAACAGTGTAGCAGCCACCTCCACTCCCCCCACCCCCACACACACACACTTGCCTTCCTGGATGGCAGACTCCCTCCCTCAGAGTCCATGATGTCTAAAACCAGCCATGCTTCAAGTGGGAAGGACATTTTGCAAGCAGATGACTGAGGTGACTGGCGCCATTTCACAGCCACCACCAACATCTTGCTCGCATGGAGGTGGTGGGGTGGTGCAGCAGCAGCATGCACAGGACAGACAAAAGTCTCCTGCCCCCTCCCCCGGGACCCTGCCTGGCCACACAGGTGTGTCCCTGCATTGCAGGCAGCCAGGGCTGGCTCGCTCATGGTTTGGAGTCACTTGAGTGGCAGAGTTGGCCCTGCTTCCTCTGAGTCTGGTGTCTTCCCTCAGCCCTGCTTAAATACATGCAAATGAACACACACATTTGCAGTGTTTCTGTTGTAGTAAATCCTGAAAGCTGTGTTTCTTTTTCTTCTGAAGGCTCCCCAGCCTCCCCCCTTTCTTTGGCAAACCCATTTTAATGTGTTAAATCTAGGAAAAGATGTCATCAAACGGAGAAAAACAGGTGGGGAAGAAAGAGCTGAAAACACTCTTTGACAGTTCGCTTCTGTCTTGCAGCTGTGAGAGCCACGGATCTGAATTGTCATCTCCCTCACCAGGCTAATTAATTCTCTTTCTTTTCAGAAAAACAACAAAAAGCCCCCTTCTCCCTCCTTCAATCAGTGTCAACAGCCAATTACAATCTTTCATCACCCAAAGTGTAATAAGACAAATGTTATCAAGGCAGAAACTAGTTGGGCTGACAACACTAGCAATTCACCCCCTCTTGCTGCATCTTGGAATCACTTGGTGTGCAGCCGTGCACCATGACACACACCCAGGTTTGCCCGTCAATCGCAAGGGCTGTGTGTAAATTCTCCAACCTGTCACGTTGGCTTTGGGCGCGGAAGTTCTCATCTTCCTCGAGGAGACACAGGATGAATGAAGATCGACTCTGTCCACAGCTTTCCCCTCACTCGCCAACCACTGCAGAAGGTGCCTCATTATGTAGAGGGGCTCACTTGGTGGATTCCGTGACTGTGACTGGCATTTGGGGGCAACTCAAAGTCCAGGCAGCTGCCAGCGACAGCGGGATTTCGCCAACGTGAAGACTAACACTGCTGTCATCTGCTGAGAGACAAAAGGCTTCTTGCCTTATGGAGATCAAATGTTTGTGGCTATGAACTGGGTTTTTGGCCCTGATGCCCTGATGTCTTTGGGAAGACGTGGTGAGCCCAGCTTGAAAACCACATTCCCCCTCACCCCAAAGGGTGCGAGTGTGACGGGTGTGAATTTGAGCCCACCGCCTGGATGGTGAAGGGGCTGTCACTCAGGACTGATGGAAAGGACATATTTCCCACCCCGCTCTGGGGAGGGGTTCCCAGGCTCCATCCTTGTCACATTCATTGTCTCCCTGGGGTCAGCCAAAGCCCGGAAGAGGCTCAGGTGATGGTTAGAAAACATGCAGGAATTCTGAATCCCGTCCATCCTGGGTTGTTGGGGTTTCTGAAGTCTGGTCATCTTGCAGCTCAGCCTGCCTTGGAAATGTGGCCTTGGTTTCCCCTTAGAAACTCAGCAAGTTCCTGGCTCCAAATGCCTGGTTCCTCTCAAAGGAGCATGGAGAGCCTGGAGCAGGGGAATGGAGTGAGGAGAAGGCTCTTGATGAAATTAGGAGGTAGAGATGTGTGGATTCTCCGTCAAACAGTCCACAGCTGTAGACGTGGCTTCTCCGACGCTTTGGGCTTTGGGCTTCAAGTTGAATTTCAATTTCAATTTGGGCTTCAAATTTTGGGCTTTGGGCTTCAAATCTCCCATCTATCTAGCAATCTTCTCCTAGCTCCTGAGAGGACTTAACCCCAACACCAACTCCATCAGTTGGATGCTCAGTTGGGCCCCTGGGGCTGTATTCCCTGGTCTCTGCTGCCACACCCATTCTTTGATTCAGACCCTGAGGGAGCATTTCCCCTTCTGGAGCATCGTGAATATCAGTCAGCCTTGGAAAATGATCCTCCTGCCATAGCCTGTCTTTCGGGCTGCCGCTACTTGGGAAACCACCACACTTGCTATGTCACAGAGGCCTCACTGTCATTTCTGTCAGGGGCCTTCGAGCCTGTGTAAACAGCCCAGGAAGCTCAGACCCCACAGACATGCCCACCAGAGCCCCAGTTCCTACAGGAGCAGATCTTGGCAGTCCAGAGGACAAAATCAGAATATTTCTTAATAAAAACATTATGTGCCAAACATCTCTAAGGACCTGAAATGGAAACCACAACAATGGACTGAAGCAGTGGAGTTCAGCAGCTTGGGGTCTCCCCCCAAGACTGAAAGAAAATGTATCTATTCCAAATCAGACTAAGCTACACCACCCTGCGGGTTGACTTTGCATAGCCCAGGCAGAGCCTCCATGCTGACACTGGGCGGTGACCGCCTGCAGGCATGCAAAGGAGCTGGTGAGAACTGTGTTCTGTGCCTCTGCCATTTCCAGGTGCCCTTGGCAGGTGGGTTGGCTCGGCCTGCTAACCGCTTATTTCGCAAGCAGGACTAGATAAAGATAAATGAAGGCTTAGACCACATGGTGAATGATGAGTTACTGAAAAAGAGTCACAGAGGGTTAAACATTCTTACAATCGTTCAGGTGAGTTCTAATGTTGGGTCCCACAACTCACAAGTGCCATGCTGAGGCATAGACATGTTGGGTAACCATCCTAGCCTCATCGCCAACTGTAATGTAACCAAGTCTCATCTCCAGTTGCAAGCATCAGGCTCACCAATCTGCATAGGTTCTTTATTGGTTTGAGCAGTTATTTATTGGTTTGACACATTTGGTAGGGTAGACCAGGTCTAGGGTGGGGTTGGGGGGAAATGGGGACCAGGAATCTTCACACTCTTTCTGGGTGCTCTCTTACATTCTCTCTCTCTCTGTTGTTCTTTCATGCTCATGCTTCCTCTTGCCTCTGTACCCCTTTATCTCCTCTCTCCTATGCCCAGTTGTGCACTCTTAGGCATGCACATACCTGCTGGACTGCACAATCATGGGGAAGATGCAATACCCCAGTTGCTGGTTCTCTAATGAGCGAAAAACCTGACAAACTCACTTCCCTTATACATGTCAAACTGAAGAAACTTGGTGCTGTTTCAAAGTTCTTACAGGCTAATGAGGTCAACATGGTAATGGGTGATTCCCAACATGATGACAACTACTGAGAAATAGCAGGGTATTTCTAGTTTCCTCTATGCCTACAGACTGTATATCAAAACCAGATCTCACTGCATACACAGTTCTAAGGTCTGCCTTCTTTACCTAACACTGGTACGTATTTCTTATATTCTCTGATGGCGTTTTCATGACATTCTGCCAAGTGGCTATTCTGTAACTGTTTGAACAAATTCATTATTGCTGAACACTGACTGTTTTAAATTTCCAAACTTTATGATAGTCATCAAGTGAACATGCATATGCAAATCTGTCTGTGTTTACTAGATTGCTTTCTTGGAATACATTCCTTTAAGTAGACGTATTACTCCATGAGCTGCAAAGAGTTGTCTATGCTTAAAGCTCTATGGCCGAGTTTTTGGGGACCTCTATATCATACCATGCACTAGGAAATGTTTTTTGCAAAGCTGCTCTGTGCCAGGTGTGGCTATCTGGCATGAGGACACACTGGTGAACAAAATCAACAGGGTCTATACCCTTACAGAATTTATGATCAATTTGAAGAGAATCTAGTTCTAACCTGATAAACAACAACAAAAAAAATCTCAGGTTTAATATTAAGTATCATGAAGAATTAGCAGGTTTGGGGGAGAAAATAATAAGAACAAAATGAAAACTCGGACCCTCAGACTCTCAGAATACCATTTATGCTAATCACTCCAACAAATGGTATTAAAATTTGCTAAGCATTACAGCAGCTGTCAAATTACCCATAAATTATGCAATTACCCATAAATTATGTATTCAGTTAGTTAAGGTTAGAGAGGAATATTAGAAATTGGTTTAACTCCAAATGTTATTCAGAGGGAGAAATTAAAAAATAATTATTTTACTTTGACAACTTAAAAATGAAAATGAATGACTCACTTGTCAAAAGAGTCGTATATTTATTTTCTCAAAACGTTACCTAAGAAAAACTTGAAAATGCTGGGAGTGAGAAAATGGAAGGGGGGAATGTCTTGGAAATTTCTACATAATGTGAAGGATTGAACTCCAAACCTATACACATTCTGAGGAAAAATGTGAAAAGGAAGAGATGGAGAAAGGGAAAAGAAAGAGAAAAATTAACAAGGGAGCATGATACATATTGTATACAACACGTATGTATGTTTAATGTATATGTATTATGATTATACACATAATATGTACATTTGCATATATGTATAGATCTAATAAAGGATTACTATCTAGCATTTTGAGGAATTGCTAAAATCAATAAGGAAAAGGCATAGAACTAAATAGGAGAGGCAAAAAACATGAACAGCTCCACAGAATTATACCACCAGTGGCTACCAAAATGAAAGGATGCTCAGTCCCACTAATCACTAGAGAAATGCACCTTGAAATAGAATGTGGTTCATGTTATAATCTAGTTGACACTGAATACTAATACTATGAAAATAGCCTGTTTGGACAAGGACTAAATCCACAGACACACACCACACACCACGGTGGAATGTTAGTTGATCCAGCCAGCTTGGAAGGGAACTGCCACCACTGTCTTTCATGCTGAAGATGTGTCTATCCAGGGAGTAGAAATCCCAGCCCTGGCTGTTGCTAAAGAGAAGCCTTGTGCAAGCTTATGTGTTCAAGACTGTTCAAAAAGGACTACTTGCTTTGCCAGAAAAAAAAGCAGAATTGCTATTGGTAAGTAAAAGCAAAAATGGAAAAGGAATGCAGGAGTGGCAGCTCTCTCTTCCACCAAGATGAATCTCACATGCTGTAGAGTCAAGAAAAGCAAATCTCTGAAGAGGGAACACAGGAAAACATTATCTTAGAGCCCCCGAATGAGCAACCTCCAGCACAATGGGCCCTTAAAAAAAGACCCCAGACAATGTTAAACTGAACATTTAGAAATGTGGCTATTTCTGCCCTCTGAGAGCTTCTATTTTAATTTGAAAAAAATGATAAGCAAAAGTATGAAAATAAATGTTAGATGGTAAAAATTGCTCTGGAGACAAAGGAAGCAGAAAAAGGGTGAGTGGAGTGTGGGCTCTGCACAGAGCTCACCCTACTTTTTTTTTTTTATGCTTTAAAACACAACATTGGTAAATGGTTATTGTGATACCTCCACCTCACCCTAACACCCCCTCCGTTCACTCAGACCCCTCTTTCTTTGTTACTTGTTAATCTGTGTTAAGTCCATTAGTCTCTTTCTTTCCTGTGGTAGCATCCTTTCACTGGGTGAGGGCTGTGTTCTTGGGACACAGCAGACTGTGCTGGTAGATTTTCAGCCTTATCCTTGTTTTGAGCCAGTCTGTGCTTATTTGTGGTCTGTTAGATGCCTGTACCCATGGAGAAGCTTCTTCACTGATACTGGTTGGGGGCAAGGCCCCCTAAACCAGACGCCAAGACTATAAGGCAAAGAAGCAGCAAAACAACACAGACAACAGAGTGGAGAGACAACCAACAATGAAAAAACATTGACAGGGCCATCCTATTTTCAGATAGGATGATAGAAGGAAAACCTCAGATAGTGATAAGTGTGAGCAGGACCTGGAAAGCTGAGGGGGGAGCCATGGAGATACCCGGGAAAAGCTAGTGAGGAAAGTTCCAGGAAGTGTCCTCTCCTCAGTAAAGGTGCAAAGGTGACCTACTGACGTGGGTTCATTGGCACCAACTAGCATCTTTCACCTTACCTTTCCTGTTTTACTTTTGTCTGACTTTATGAATATATATTACTTGGGTTTTTCAGACCTAACCCAAAAATAAGCAATTAAAGTTATTTTGGGGGGAAATTTAGTGACCAAAGCAAAATCTTTACTTGGCAAGATTCATGTTAGGTTGGGTATGGTGGCATGCATCTGTAATCCCAGCTATTTGGGAAGTGGTGGCTAGGAATCACTTGAGTCTGTGGGTTCCAGACTACCCCCAGCAACATAGGGAGACCTAGTCTCAAAGAAAAAATATTCATTGTTAGGTCAGGAATTTTGTTACAATTTATGAGTACTACCACTCCAGGAAAAACAGATCAGCTCTGTGCTTAAGCTCAAAGATCCAGTAAATATAAAATTTAAATATTCCACAGTGGCAATTGAGAATATTTTCGGCTTTACCATTGGTAGGAAGTACTGTTTCTTATAGAAGTTAGAGCATTAGAGACATGCATTGGGATAATAGAATTTTTAAGAGAACTTAATAAATGAGGGTGAAGATTAGATTCGGGGCTTTAGTGTCTGGGATTCTAATTTAACATGCTGTGGAATTCACCTCATCAAATTGCTAAACTAATCTCTCATGCCAACAACTGCCTGGGTTAATCAAAAACCTGGAGCTTTTTCACTTGTTAATAAATAAGAAAATATGAAACTGCAGACCTTTCTCCTTCTTAAATACAAGTGAGTAGCATGTAACCTTAGCTGGGTCATGCTGCTTCTGATGGAGGCATACTAATTAGCGGATGAAATTGTTTTCATCTTTCATAGACCTTGTTCAAAAACACTAGCTGCATATGCTTTCTGAAAAACGGTGATACCATCGATTCTGTCTGGTGCTAGATTATTCTACCGAACTCCCGTTTTTAAGTGTTGATATCATCATCTTTGTGAACCACACCTTCGCTATCAGCAGTCTGGGAATTGGGGTGTTTTCATGTATCAGATTCTTTGGGGAAGTTTTTACACATGAGCACTCCTCAAAAAAGTATGAAAGCACTAGCCTCTGAGGCTTATGCCTTTGGAAGTCTAAGTGGCATATGTTCAAATGTGCAGTGAGCTTTTCTTTTAGGGTTTGATGTGGTCAGGCAATTCTCTAATGACCCTGGAATCTCTTCACTCCCATAGGAATCCCCATAGTTTCCCTGAAAGGGACCATCATAGGTGCCTCTATAGGTTCCCCCATAGGGGTTCCCATATGCTCTACCACAGTTTTCACCATCATTTCCACCATAAGGGGTTCTCTTTGGGGTCTGCATAGTTTCTGCATAGAGATCACAACAGTGAGAAAACCACCTTTGCTTTCTATTTAGATCCTTGTCCTATCTTATAGTTTATTTACTCTTTCGATTCTCTACTCTGTCTTTTCAAATGTATGTCATGGGTCTCAGCAATAACACATCTTAATGTAATGCTTGAAAAAAATACTCAGTTGGAACTTTCAGTTTAAAACGATTCTTCCAACTTCACCACTCTTTTCACTGAACAAGTCCAATACTGAAACGTTTTCAACTATGGTATTTCTTTTTCATTTTTTGAGTTTTGACTTATTCTTGAAATGCTAGTTCTTAAGCTTTCCCTACACATCAATTTTTATCTTATATTTAAATTACTTTCTCACATTCTATGCATGGAAAAGTTAGGCTGAACCACACCTAGAGCAAGTCTATAAATTAGTCCTTGCACTAGATTAGCCTGGAGAGTGACAGGGACCAGTGTTAATAATTCTGTTGACATGAGGAGTAGATTGAACACACGATTGCTCAGGAGTTCTTGGGTCTGTCCATAGCCAGAAAGTCCCGGGCACCAAGAAACACAACTTTTCCATCTTCCCTAGTAGCATTTCTTACTTCCCACTCCTGTCTTCCAAAAATACTTCTAAAAATAATACTACTAACTATTGAGTATCTCTCACTGACAAGCACTTTATATGGACAATTACCCTGGCGGGGGGGGGGGGGGGATAGAGTGTGAACTTCCTCTGAAGATGGATGTAGGCACTTTCTAAAACTGGGGTGCGTAGCTCTTGGGTCTGTCCGTGTGCATCTGTGCACTTCTGTGAGCCCAAACAGTGGTACTTGTTGGAACAGATTAGTTAGTCTGTTCAGTCGGAGTCCCTGTGTCTTGTTGAGTGGCCCACAAGCCATAACAGTACTGAGGGTTCCTGGTGGCACCTGGGGCCAACCTGGCCAGTAACTTACTATCTCACAAGGATGAGATTTGAGGGAGGTCCACTGGCATTGGCATCTCAACAGTCCTGACTGACTTGGTGGAAACAGAGAAGGGTGCTGAGGGGACCATCCACCCCCATCTTCCTCAGTGTCTTGCTGTTTGTGACTTACTTCCTTCTCCCTGTTGACAAAAGGAATTTCCAGGTGGCTGTGGTTCTTTCCCTCCATTATGAGACACCTGGGGAAAGGCAGCTCATGCAAGCGTCAGCGGTAGAAGGGCTTAAAGTAGGAGAGCCTGTTTCTGTGAACGCCTTCTCTGAAAGAACCCTGACAGGCAGGCAGGCAGGCAGGCATGGCTTTTTCATTGCCAGAAATTCAGAGGGATCCATTCCATCTCCCCCAACAGACTTTGGCTGCCCCTGTGGAAAAACTGGTCTCTTAGAGTAATTATCACTACCATATTTTACTGGATCTGAGTTGTAACAAATCGTAACGTGCGCCATCATTTTATATTCCATGAGAAAGAAAAACAATGCTGCCAACTCAACTCTGGCATGCCATTCATTTTTAAATGTGCCCTGATTTTAAAGATATTAAAATGTGAAAAATGCCTCTTAGAATCAATAAAGTACTCTTATTTCCCTCCTTGGATTTTCATTGGATTATTCATTCCCTTCCAAGACCCACCTGAGGGGGTTGAGAACTTGAGGCTGGAGACCTGCAGGTGATTGTTCAACACCATCCATTCTTTCTCCTTCCCCACCCCCTCCCAGTTGTGCTCCATGAGTGATGAGTCCATCAGTCTGTCCCTGACTGCACCTGACAGCTGAAGTAAAAGGGTTGAGGAAATTGCCCAAGGGCAGAAGACTCTTAGCAAATGACCAACTCACGCATTATGTGACCATCTCACGCAAGTAATCATTCTGTTAGCGTATGTTAGGGTCTCTCAGAAGTTGCTTTGGGCAGGGAGGATGAGGCAGGAATTATGATTTTGTCTTATACTTTGAATTGAAGGAGAATACAAGAAATGACGGTAAACTCACCACAGTAGTTAATACTGGAAGATACTGAAAAAAAAAAATGGTGGACCCAGATTCAGACAGCGCCCCCTGTAGGAGAACTGGGAAAGGTGAGGGCAGTGCTTTTTCTTAAGGTGACATCACCATGAAACTTGAAAGTGTAGAACAGTTCATGCCTCCTTCCTCAGTGACTATGAAGAAGCTAAATCCCAGTACCCAGCTCTAACATTAGACTTTGCTCTTTACGTATTAAATACCACTTTTTCTTCTCTTAGTCTGATGTTTATCTGATTGAATGAACTTGCAATTTATATATTAAGTATCATCTTTTTCTATGTGCTCCAGTAGTTTCACGTCTCTGTTTTTATCTGATTGAAAGCATCACAGGGAGTGTCCTCAAATATTCTGAGAATATAGTATTATGCTATACATACAAGCATCATATGAACATCATTATGAATTTCTGAAAACTTAGTGTTTTCTAGAAGTGGAAATCTAGATGCCCATGTTAATATGGCATAAACTGGCAACAACCTGTCCATTTCCCATTTGTTGAAATATGGAAGACATGCATACACCTTATAAAAACAAGCAAAATAACAACAGTAATCATTAGTTGGAATAAAATTCAGTTAAGTTTACATGTTAAAGTTTTTCTGTATCCACTGAGCTCAGTGTCTTGAAGAGGGTAGAAAGAAAATTTATCCCAGGAAAAGCAGAATAAATGCAAAAAAGAAAAAAGTTGAATTGCCTTTCTGTATTCATGGAATATAGAAAGCAAGCTAATTTTTCCATTACTATAGAACAGTTTTTCTAAAAGATTTTTTCCCTCACTTTCTCTTTGAACTTTTATAATTTTAATATTTTTAAAAAGAAGAATTTGACCACACAAAAGCAATTATATGGACAAAGAGCATAAATACTGAAATTACTGAAAAGTCCAAAAAGAAATTAAATAGCCTAACAATATATTGAGTGTAAAGTCAAAAGAGTTTTTAAAGATTTGTTGGCAAAATAAAAGAGGTGAGATTATTTAATTTAGTCTATAATTTCTAATTAAATTTGTAGTCACGGGGATGGGAAAGTCAGGGAGAAATTAAAACATTTTTAATTCCATGATGTACATTAGAGAAGGGAAAGGCAGACCTTCCAAATCACATGAAAAGTGATTATAATCACTATAAATAAAAAAGCTATAAAAGCAAAAGTTATAAACCAAGAAGTGAAACAGAAAAAAATAGTCTCAAATTCATAAAATATAAGACAAAATGATAGAAATAGGACTGAATTTCATTAGTATTAAAAGAAATAAAAATAATTTTGCTTCAAAGATTTTGACTGAGTTAAAGAACAGCCAACTATGATTCTTACTATAATGAGACCAAAATCAAATTACAGAGGAGGAAAAACATTGAAGGAGTAAAATAAAATCCTTCAGTGAAACCAAAAAAGCAGAGGCAGCACTGATACTATCAAAGGAAGGGTGAACACAAAAAGAATGTAATGAAACAAAAAAAGACCTTTTATATTGAAAAGGTGTAATAATTATGATTTACTAGTTCTAAGCATTTTTTAATGGACCAAAATTTCCATTAAAAAAACTTGACTTGTAAGAAGAGACAGAAACAGGACTAGAGTGAAATACTAAAATACCAACATGATTTATCAAATAACAAGTTGATAAAAAAATAAGAAGATACACCTTCAATAATGTAAATTAGTAAAACTGAGTTAGTAGATGAACAAACATTTCATACTATTAATTTTCTTTCCATCCCATTAATGACTTAAAAAAAAGCAGAATGCATGCCAAGGCATAAAGAGCATTAGTAGTTTATAAGATACAAATGATACAAGCCATGTTTTCATTCATTATCATTCACTTAAATTAGAACTTAGCCACACACACCCCCCAAAAAAACCAAAATAATGGTGATAAACACTTTATCACTAAACTGTAGTGATAACTAACTAGTAGTCCAATCCGGTGACTACTAGTTACCTCACATGTGGATATTTACATCTAAATTAATTAAGAGAAGTAAAATTTAAAAAGCGGTTCCTCAGTTACACTACCATATTTTACATACCCAACAACCACACGGAGTTGTCATACTGTACAACATAGATATTTCTACTTCCTCTGTCACAGAATACCTTATTGAACTACAGTACTTTGAGGAACTAGAATTCATGAACACAGATCAACACTACATCAGCGAACACAGAGTTAAAAATTTCTCTATTTAAAATAAATATAGTTGGGGTGGGAGGTGGGGTGGGATACAGACCAATGACAAAATGGGATGGATACTTATAACAAAGGAGACCAAATAGTTAATATTGAAGGCATAAACCTCACAAAACTACACAGCACTGTGATTCCAGGATAAAAAATGTAAGAGAGACATTAAGCCAAAAATTTACCTATTAACAACAAGAACCTATTAACAAAAAATAAACATATAGAAAATATTAAACCTAATCAATTATTTTTCAGTTCAAAATTAGTAACTGAAAATTATGTTAATGAAATATATGAAATAGTCATTCATTAATGAATTCAGTAATTCATTAATGAAAACCAGTAATAAAGACTTTTGTCAGAATTGTTCTAGAAAACCCTCACTCAGCTCTCAGGGAGCAGTGGTTCTCAAGCTGGCTATGCGTTGGAATCACTCTGGGAGCTTTAAAGAAGTTTTTATTTGTTTATTTGTCTGGTTTAACAGTGTGTGAGCTCCTACTCCCACAGTTATTTATTTGCTTGGCTTGCCATGAAACCTTGGCGTTGGTATTTTTCAAGCTTATGGAGAAACTTACGTGCAGACTGATGGCGAATCCTTACTCTTAGAGACATAAGCCCAGATTCCCAGCAATAACAGGAAATCTATTTGATTAATGAATCAAGTAGTCCTATCAGTAAAAAAGACAGTCACATTAAAAAGAGGGTTGACACACCTGGAGTCATCAGAAGGATGGGAACGTGGAAGTCATCAGGGGCATGGACTCTGGGGAGCAGACAGGACCCAAGGCTTTGCATTAACACCTGGAAAATAGACACAGGTGCAGGTGAAAAAGCAAGAAAAAGAACAATTCCAGCCATCCTCATTTCATGGAAAAATAAGAAGTTTTGCTCACTTTGGATATGAACTTAAAAACTAAGAGTTTGTGGCCATTTGCACTCACTCCACATACATGATGTAGCTCAATCATCACTAAACTCATGACTAAAGAGGCCATCCTGTTATTATTTCGCTAGTTTTATCGACAAGTGCTGTGCTTCAGATGGAAAGTAATTTGCATTCTAATACTCTTTGCTTCATATACTTTAATGTACATGACTCAATTCATAAGGGTTTGTGACTTATTCTTTACAAATAGGAGGCCCCTGGTTTAATGTAAATGGCTGTTTTATGTATCATTTAATTTTTTTTTATTGATGTATAATTGATATACAACGCTATTGTAGTTTCAGGCACGTTATAGTTAGTGGGGTAGCCTCAGTCCCGGGAGAGCATTCCAACAGATCCTGATCTCCCTGGCAGATGTTTTGAGATTGGCTGATGAGTCATTCATGGATGACTCAGGCATTTTTCACATTGTCGCTTTTGTTCTAGGCCCAGGGTGTGAGTCTAGCACTTACCCTGGAAGAGCAGATTCCTCTTTCTCCACTTCTTCTGGGGTCTCTTCTCTGCAATCTTTCTTGGTTTTCAAAGAATGATGTTCCAGAGGATCTGTCTCATGTACCAGGTCCAAGGGTTGGAGAATCTGATATGGGGCATAAGCTCCACACTCCTCCGGCAGAAGATCTGTATTTGTGACATTCTTCCCCGTGGAGGGTGGGGGTAGGGATACGTGGTGGGACCACATCTATCTTTGCCTCTCTGACGCACTTGATGTGGCCCTTTGTGCCTTATAGAGATACTCTATCTCTTTCAGGGAGAACTGTTACATGTTTGCTGTGTATTTAGTTTGCCTGTGGGGATAAGTGAGCCCAGCAACCTCACCCACCACCATCTTGAACTGCCTGTTACCGAATGGTTTTGTTTAGTCCTTTTACTCTGTGGTTATAATATTGTGAGCCCAGCTTGCTCTTGGTTTGTGTTGATTCTTTTGATGTTTCGATAAACAATGCTTGATGCACCGTTAATTTGTCTGTGTTAAGCAGGTTATCCATGAAGAGAGATGGAAGAAAGGAGGGAGGAAGGAAGAGGAAGAGAGACAAGGAGGGAGGAAGGAAAGTGGGAGGAAAGGAGGGGAGAAGTGGATGAGGAAGGAAGGACAGAGAAAGATAAGGGAGAAGGAATGCAGGGGAAAGGGAAAAAGAAACAGGAACAGAACCCAGTCATAGTAAGAGGATTTTATTTTATTTTATATATCAGTGTGGATATGTAAAGATAAAGTAAATGATTTGAATAACATGATCAATATGATTGAATTAGTACATAAATTTTTGTACTGTTTAAAGAAAACACTTTTTTCTATCCTCATCATGTTAAAATTCATAATTAATTCAATGAATCAGACAAAATTTCTTTATTCAAAGAAGTGTATTTGCTAAAAAATAAAGAAAATAAAAAACACACCTGTGATACTGAAATAACAGAAATACTTTTTTAAAAATCACAAGTGAGACAAGTATGCCCACTATCATAGCTTCCATTTCAACATTGTAATTCAGAGTTTCCTCAGAGTAGTAAAAAAGTTAGAAATTAAAATACAAATAAAAGGCCAGGCATGGTGGCACATGCCTGTAAGCAGCAGCCTAGGAAGTCACGGCCGGAACCAGGGATCGTGGTTTGAGTCCCACTCGGGGCAACACAGCGAGACCTAGTTCCAAAGGAATAGCTGGGCGTGGGGGTGCACACCTGCAATCCCAGCTACCTGGGAAGTTGAGGCTGGGGATTGCTTGAGTCCGTGGTACCCTGGGCAATGTGAGCCTGTGGCAAAAATTGTGAGACCTAGTCTCAAAAAAAAAAAAATTAATGAGTAAATACAAATAAAAAGGTAATAATAGCAATAGAGGGGAAACTCATTTCTGATAATGGAAATCCTAACAAATGTTAGAATGAACACACACAATAGCTACAGAAATCAACTGCATTCTCTATATCAGTCACAGAAAATGTAAACTTAAGAAATATTCTACTTGCAATGATGAAAATAAAAGTCACTTAGGAATAATTTTACTGATGGTACATATATGCCCTTTATTGAGAAAATGACACATTATTAAAGTAACTAAAGAAAAGACACACAACGAAGCATGTGTATACAGGGGTATATTCAATATCATAAAGAAGACCAAACCTTCCCTTATCCCCAAACTTACTTAATTAAATACCACTTCAATCACTTCCAAGTCAACAAAGCATAAATAGAGCCTGATAAGCAAATTCAAAAATTACTTGGAAAGGCAAAATGCAAATAGCCAAGATAACTTTGTAGAAAATCAAAGTATAAATACTGTCTGTTTTGTGGATGCATAGTGAATAGCATAGTAAACAACACAGTTATATAAAGCAAAGAAACCAGAAACAGATCCAAACTTTTAGAAAACAAAATGAGAGGAAAGGGATGGGAAAATTGAGAAAATATTTTATCTTTTCTCATACACACAAAAATATATGGGTAGATTTGTAGACTTAAAATGTAAAGCAAAATTAAAAAAATTAGAATAATATCTAGAAAATTATGCTTGAGACAGTGAGATAGGGCAAAAATGCATAATATATGAAAAGTCCACCTCATAGACAATAAAAGTTGACCGGTTTAGACATAACACAAGCTTTTATTCATTAAAAATAACATTTAGTTTGTGTAAAAACAAACCATAGCCTTAGAAAAAGATATCTGCAACACATAATTAATGAAGAGTTAATAACCTGGATAAAGAAATCCTGCAAATTTATATGAAAAAGATAATAATCTAATTTAAAATGAGGCAATGCATAAACAAGCAATTCACAGAAGAGGAGGAATAGATGGCCAATAAATTTAATAAATGTTCATCTTCATTAGCAATTGGAGAAATCCAAATTAAAACATCATAATGAGTTTACATTACCACCCATTGGATTAGCAATAAAAAGACTGTTGATTCCATAGGAATTCTCTTATATGAGGTAGAAAATATATTAAAACCACAAGTATAGCAATATCTGATAGTTTTAAGACTTTCATATACCTACAATTCATCAATTCAACTGCTAGAAAATGTTTTATTTTGACACCCCTCCCCACACAGAAACTGATGTTTTTAGATGTATTGTTTATAATAGCAAAAAATAAAAGGTGGAAACAAATTCAGCAGTCATTCACAGGAGAGTAGATAATCATGGCATGGGATTTTATTTGCCAGTGGGGAAAATTTAGGACAACACAATCTATATGAATTCCACTAATATCTAGGGCAAAGTTAATTTGTGAATACATATGGTATAATCTATAGTTTAAAATCATCAGAACAAAAGCATCCATTGTGTAGGGCTAGATGCAGGTGAACAATATAGTCTGGGAGGAGGACTGGAGGTCTCCTCCAGTCCCAGACATTTATCATAAAAGGGCATTGGACTTTGTCAGATGCTTTTTCTGTCAATTGACATCATCTGATTTTCCTTCTTTTGGCTGTTATTTTGGTGAATGTTATTAAATTAGTTGACTTAAACTTCTGAACTAAGCGTGAATCTCTGTGTTAACCTCATTTGGTTACAGTGTATGGTTTTATGTATTCCTGAATTCTGATTTGCCAATATTTTGTCAAGGATATTTGCCTCTATATTCATGAGGCCAGGGTAATACTGGTCTCATAAAATAGTTGGAAAGTATTCCTTCATATTTTTATCTCCTGGAAGAGAATGTATAGAGTTTGTGTGAATTCTTTTGTAAATATTTGGCAAAATTTTCTAGATAAAGCATTTGTATCTGGAGAATTCTCTTTTAGAAATCAGACAGACAGTGGTGTGGTACATAAACACAAAGGAATATTACTCACAATTAAAAATGACAAATTTGACGATTTTATGATAACATGGATGTACTTAGAAGAAATTACATTAGCAGAAGCAAATCAGAAAGAAAAAAGACAAAACCAAATAGTTTCACTAATATATGGGACATAGGAAAAATAAAAAAAGAGCCATGAGGAAAAGTCAAAACAAGCTAACAACCAAACTGAAGTACACAACTGGGGGGGTTAGGGGGGTACTGGGAGAGGGTGGGAATGGTCAGGGAGGAAAGGCATTGGGCGAACCCTGGGGATTACAAAGATGTGAATTTTATATATAAATAGACTAATATAAAAAAATAGATTACTAACCTCCAAAACTGTGAGAAAAAATTCCATTACTATAAGTCACTGAATTTGTGTAATATGCTAAACTAGCCAAAGAAAATGAATAATATATCTTTATATCAAGATATAAAAACCACTTACTTGCTGGTTGATTACTGGACACTGAGGATATCTTAACATATTTTTTGGACTGTGTTCGAATCTTCAAACCCAAAATTATCAAAGAATCTTCTTTTCGTATTAAACAAAGCAAAACGTTGAACTCTTAAAAAAAGGGAAATCAACAAAGAATTCTTGAATTCAATTTACTTATTATTCAGATGATATCTTCCACATTGGCTAAATGCACTAGTTTGTGTTTTTTGAGAAACTGGTTCATTTCACCTACATTTCCAAATTTATATGTGCAGAATGAGCTGTAGTGGTCTTTTATTATCCTTTCAATACCTGCAGTGTCTATAGTTTCATCATATTTTACTACTAATTTTGGTAATTTCTGTTTTTTATTTTTCCTTTTTGAGTTTCACCCAGAGAAAGTTTGTCAATTTTACTAATATTTTCCCAAGAATCTATTTTTTTTTCTAGATTTGTTTTTATTTTCAATGACTTCTACTCTTTTTACTTACTTCTGCTTACTTTGGGTTTATTTTGCTTTTCTAGGTTCTTTAGGTGGGAGTTGATTGACTTTGGAATATTCTTTTCTAATGTACTTAGAGCATAAATTTTCACTTCAGCACTTTGGTAACTGCATCCCATAAACTGTGATGTTATTTTATTTTTGTTCAGCTTGAAGTATGTAATTCCTCTGATACTTTCTTATAGGTCCATGGATTGTATAGCAATTTGTTTGCTTTTTCCTGATGTTTAGAGATTTTCCTGTTATCTTTTTGCTGTTAACTTCAACTTGAATTCCACTGTGGTCAAAAAAAGACACTTGGTATGATTTCAATTCCTATAGATTTATTAAGGCTTCCTTCATGGTCCAGAATATGACCTGTGGTGAATGGTCCAACTCAAGAGATGAAGGAAAATCTATTGTCTGTAGCCTCTTTTTCTTTTTCCCCCCCCTTTTCATTCTATATCCAGAATGTTTTAGTCTGCTAGACAGATCTTCTAGCAAAAACAGTCTTAGTTTTTTTCCAGATTTTCCATAAAATTCTCTCTGGCACAATCTCAGCAGGGAGGTGGGGAATCTGGTTAACATCGAAAATTGTAGGCCACTAAATGGTCACAGAGGCTGAGGATGGGACCCTTATCTATCCATGGTGTTGGGCTGAAGGGCTTTCTAAACATTTTCTGTCTTATTAAGCAGCCTTTTCCCAGTCCTTTATCTAGGGAGAGCAGGCAATTTGGGGCGCTTTTATAGTCTGCACCATTAGTACAGGGTGGTATATTCTCCACCACCCAGTTTAGGATATTTGAGCTAAGAAGGAAATCTGGGCAACTCCTTACCAGGTCATTACTTAGGTAAAGAAGGTGAGACAGCTCTTTCCACCTCTCAGTCTTATGTTTGTTGCATGTGAAACTTCCAGAATTTAATTGTACTTAGCGGGCGAAATAAAGGTGCAAATCTCCTGGGTTGTACAAAATGGGAGCTACTAATATGCCCACATTTTCTTGGGTGTCTAAACTATTTCAAAATAACTTTGGAAAAGACTGCGTGATTCTGGTGATAATGAAACTACTCTTGGAGATTCTTGGGGCACATAGCTCTCTGCCTCCCCATTTTTCTAGAAAGCACAACTTCCCTTTTCTGGCTCTGCTCAGTCCACTCACCCACATTCCCCTTCTCTATTGCCTCCCACCAACACCAAGGAAAGACATTCAACCAACATATTGAGAAAAGGGCTAGGTAGCAGGCAAATGGTGTTGAATCCAAAACAGGCACTGCTTAAGGGGGTTGATATTTTAAGCAGCCGTTAGAGGGTTTTTACATTGAAAATATTCCTCAATTACTTCAATGCTGTATGAAGCTCCTGTTTGTAGGAGTTGTCATGCACGTGAGATTCAGAACAGAGACCACTCACTGATCCAAAGGGATGTGTTTCAGTGTTTTAACAACCATGATGGTTGTATTGGCACCTGTCAGCTGAATACCAGTGATTTAAAAATATTTTTTTCAAATTTTTTTTGTTTTGTTTGGCAAATGGCCCAGTATCAAAACCACAAAATGATGAAAGGAGATAAAAACATTTCTAATGACAAGCAGTCCGTGACCAAAATTAGGAAAGGGGGAAATAAAAGAAATAACTGATATGTTTTACTCCATCATATGGCTGAAAGCAAGATGAGAACCATGAAAAATTACATTAGTTCCCTTTGAGAGATGTAATACATATCATGTTGGTCACAAGATCCTTTTATAATCAGAAAAAAATTTTTTTCCAATTCCTGAGCGTATACACTTAAGTTATAAATGGGCACACTGAAATTTTAGGAGTGCAATCCCATTTGGATAGATTCAAAAATCAAAAATCACTCTGCAAAAAGCAATGCAGAGATCTTGGGAGATTTTATCATCTGACATTTCAGATCAGGAAGCAGCTGGAAAAAATCATTAATAGCTATGGGAAAACCTGAAATTGCATTTCTAAAAACTAAGAATAACTTAAAAAAGAGAGAGAGAGAGAAAGAAGCAATTCAGAGAACCACAAAAGAACTGGATTGAGAGAATGAAAGCATGCAGAATATTTTTTTGTAGGTAGCTGGCAGAGTGAGAAATGCTGTAGCAAGGTAAACAGGGGCTGGACTGAAAAGAGTGTATCTTCCATGTTAAGATCACATGCTAAGCCTGGTCTACTTGTAGCAGTGAGGGATTGGAGGCAGGATGGGCTTAGTGTTGAGACCCGGCAGACTGATGGGTGAAATCAAGTGTTTCTTCTGTTTGCTAGGCTTTTTTTCAGCAGGATGGAGCTCTTCATATATTGCTGTAGGAGAGTAAGAAAAAAACAGGCATTACAGATAGTCAACCCATTAGTGCTTTCACCCTGTTTGACATAATCATATTGAGAGCACCATAAGATATTTAGAACACATTCTAATAATACTTAGGACACATTCATAACAACCTATAAGGTGTGAAAAACATTAAAACAAGAAAAATAGAGACTGAGTTTCAAATTATATCATGTGTGTGACTGTATACACATACACACACACATACACACATACAAGCCTTGGGTTTCATGGCCCAATGACCAGAAGATTGTGAGAGTGAGCCATCCTGGGCTACTACCCACCCCACTCCTGACTGCAATGAGAGATCTTGGGAGATTTTATCATCTGACATTTCAGATCAGGAAGCAGCTGGAAAAATCATTAATAGCTATGGGAAAACCTGAAATTGCATTTCTAAAAACTAAGAATAACTTTAAAAAGAGAGAGAGTGCTTTTGTGATCATGTATAAGTAGATTTAGCACATGCGCATGCACACACACACACACACACACACACACACACACACACACATACTCACCCTGAAGCCCTTCTAAGGGAAACCCCATCTAATGAAGACAGTCTGTTCTAAACTTAGTCTGGTCACCAAGAGTGGAAACACCAAAAATGAATCATGAAGGCAGCATGGGAAGCCTGAGGAGTTTGGGAGATGAAGGCTTCTGGGAGAAGTGGGAGAAGAAGCAAAATTCTCCCTGGAGAGACAGCATTGTGGTAGACATGGAGAAGAAAGAAGATGCAGATGATTCTACAGGGAGTGGGGGAAATAGAGTGAACTCTAGGGTCAGGGTGATTCAATGCCTTGGGCAGACTGGAGTATTCAAGAACGATAAAGGCAAAGTGAACCTTTCAAGGCATCATTAGAGCAACACTGGTTCATACCTTGAGAAGACGACAGAGGAGAAAGGGGGGGGGGAGTATCTTAGGTCCCAAAGAAGACAACAGAGAAGACCTCCTTCCTCGATCAGTTCAAGCGCTTACAGCTGGGTGCAGAAATAACTCACGTTGCCCAAGCTGTTGGAGATGGCTGGAGAGCATGTGCTGTGCATGCTGAAGACCTTGAGGGCTGTGGGACCTGCCAGGCAGAGATGCCATCGGTCCTGACCAGCTAATGATGCTGGGCACACTCGCAACCTTTCTGGATGTTGTTTCTCAATTACAAAAATGGAGACAAATCACCTGCTCGCCACTCCAGAGGAGCTTAGCTTAAACAGTCAGGAGTGGCCAGGAAAACGGTGGTCTGGATACACTTTGACTATTCGGTTAGATGAGGACCGGCTGTGAAAGGACACGTACCATGCATCGCCTGCTCCGCGGGGCTGTCACTGATTCCTGATGCCGAACGGCAAAAACTCACCCTCCTTGGAAACTGAAAAGACAGTTGTCTTGACCATGGACACGTCTGATATAACGCGGAATATTTCGAGACGTTCATGCCACTGGGAAAAATGAGAAATGAAATGAGATCTCTGAGAGGCGGGGTGGCTAACAGCCTTGTGACCTATGCCAGTCACTTCCTCGGGTCCCCTCTAACAAGCCTTGTCAGCAGTTGGCAAGCATGTGTCTGCTGAGCTCACATTTTCAGCAGGAGCTGCAGCAAGAGCTAGGGAGCTGCTGATGGTACCAATTGTGTGCACAGGAAAACCTCTTACCCCTTGTCCAAGACAACTGGCTACAGAAGGAGAGCAAGGCACTGAGCAGTACAGGAAGGTAAGCCAAGATGAGTGAGGCAGAGACCCCCAACTCCTAGGATCCAACCTCGTGTCATGTGCAATTTGTGGCTGGCAACACTGGTTCACACCTTGAGAAGATGACTCAATGACAGAGGAGAAAGGGAGCAAAGTATCTTAGGATCTCAAGGATGTGAGATCACCTTGCAGGGTCTGGTCTGCACGATGCAGTCGGCATACCTGTTGCTAGTTTGGGGGGGCTCTGATTTCATTCTCCTTTTCGGAGAAGGTTGGGGTGTGAGTAGGCTGCCTGAAGCCCCTCTCCACTTCCTACCCCCAGGGTGTTTTCCTAAGTTCATTTCGCGCTTCACGGCATCTCCCGGAGCTCACCAGACTTGGGTGCTGGGCAGCTTGAGCTCTGTTGCTTGTTTACATCAGGATTAAACATTATTTACTAAAGAGCTTTTCTCCTGTCGCTTATGAACTGTTTACATCTTTTCCTCATTTATCTTTGGAGAATCATATGTTCCATATCAGTGTGTGTGAAGTCTTCATATACTGAATGCTCTTTTATTGTTCAGGTGCTTGCTATTTTCTTTTTAAATTTGCTTTGGACCTAGAGAAGTCTAAAATGCGATGTAATCATCTTTTCCTCCTATTTTTCTCACTCCTCCAAATAACACTTAATATTTGAATCAACTGATATGATACATAGAGAACTAAACCATAGAAGGGCTTATAATAAAAAAGTATGATGAACCCCAATTTCACTCTCCCAAGAGCCAACCACTTTTAAGCATGTTTATTTTTAGAGGTTCTGATAAATTTATTTCTAAAGCATGTCGCTGAATTTTATTGACTTATTTCTTAATTGATCAAGTTAAGAGTGTTTCACAATACTGCATGCAATTCAGAAGTAAAAGATCACACCTCTTCAAATGTACATTATTGCTAAGGCATCCACAATCCTCCACTATATTCCACTTGGGCACCTACATACTTTGCTCTCAACCCTCCCATACTCCCTTAGTTCTACAGACAGATTGTTGTGGTTTGGTACTGACTGACCCTTCATTTTGATTCTCTATATTCCACATATAAGTGAAACCATATGACATTTCCCTTTTCTCTTCAGACTTATTTTGCTTAGCATGATCCCCTCTAGTTCCACCAACTTTCTTGAGAATGTCAAGATCTCATCTTTTCTTATTCATTGCAGTGTAGTATTCCAGTGTGTATATATACCATATCTACTCAGCTCACTCATCTTGGACGTTTGGGTTGCTTCCGTAACTCAGCTATTGTAAATAGTGCCACAATGAACACAGGAGTACACATATGCTTTCTAATCCTGTAATTAGTGCTTGAGGTTTTTTGTTTGTTTGGTTGATTTTTTTGCATCCGCATCCTTTGGGTAGATAGCTCAGAGTGGAATTGCTGGACCACTCAATAAAACAATTTTTAATATTTTGAGGAACTGTCACACTGTTTTCTTTAGGGCTCAATCAGTTTACATTCCCACCATCAGTGTCAGAGGATTCTTTTTTCTACGTATCTTTGCTAACACTTCTTGCTTCTGGACTTTTTGATGTAGACTGTACTTACAGGTGTGAGGTGGGATCTACTTGTGGTTTTGATTTACCACATGATAAACCACATGTGGTTTTGATTTCCCTGATGATAAGTGATGATGAGCAGTTATCATAAGCCCTTTAGCTATCTGTATTTTCTTTGGGAAAATGTCTATTTAGCTCTCCTGCCCATGTTTGGATTGGGTTTTGTTGTTGTTGCAGTGAATGAGTTCTCTGTAGACCTTGGATATTATTACCCCTTGTCAGATGCATGACAGCAAATACTTTCTCCAATTCAGCAAAGTGTCTTTTTTGCTTTAACAATAGCTTTTTTGCTGTACAGAAGCTTTTTTAGTTTGATGTTGTAGTCTTGTTTGTTTATATTTTATTTTGTTTGTCTTGCCATTGGAGATGAGTCTACAAAGACATCATTGAAGTCAACTTGTGGAGTGTTTTACCTGTGATTTTTTCCCTATGTTATTCCTTCAGGTCTTATTCCATGTTTTCAAACCATTTGAGTTTATTTTTATGTTTGGTGTAATCTAGTTTCATTCTCTTGCATGTAGTTGTCCAGTTTGCCCAAAGCTATTTGTTGAAGAGACTCCTTTTTCTAGCGTGTGTATGCTCTTGTCACCCTTATCATAGAATATGTGGGTTTATTTCTGGGCACTCAATTCTATACCATTGGTCTTCATGTTTATTTTGATTCTATGTTTTCAAATTCAAAAACATTTGAATTATTATAGCTTCATATCATAGTTTGAAGTCTGAGCATGTTGTTGCTCTATGTACTCACCATTGCTCTGGCAATTCAGGGTTTTTTGTGGTTTCATAAGAATTTCAGTAATGTTTCCATTTCTATTTCTCTGAAGAATACCATTGAATCCTTGAGCGCAATTACACTGAGTAAGTATATTGGTTTGGGTAAGATGGCCACTTGACAATGTTGACTCTTTTAATCAGAAGCAGGATACATATTTCCATATTTTGTGCCTTCTATTTCTTTTAGCTATGTGTTATAGTTTCATTGTATAGATCCTGTGTTTATGGATTTAATTCTTTAATTCTTTTTGATGCAATTTGTTATAGTTTCATTGTATAGATCCTGTGTTTACAGATTTAATTCTTTAATTCTTTTTGATGCAATTGTAAATGGGATTGTTTGCACCATCTTTTTATCTTGCTATCTGCATATAGGAATGCAACTGATGTTGTAACCTACCAATTTACTATATTGATTCATTTTTTAAATTTGTTTTTAGTGATTTTTTTAGGTTTTTCTATGTATATCATCTGCAAATGGTTTTAGTTTTACTTCTTTCCCAATTTGGATATTTTTTATACTTTTCTCTTGCCTATTACTAGTGCTAGTATTTCCAATACCATCTTGAATAGTAGTGGTAAAAGTGGACATCCTTATTTTGTACTAGGTCTTAGTGGAAAAACTTTGTCTCTCACTGTTGAGTATGATGCTAGCTATAGATTTACATATGTGATCTTTATTATGCTAAAGTATCTTCCATCTTTTTTTCCAGTCTTTTGAGAGTTTTTTTTTAATCAGAAATGGATGTTGACTCATCACATATATGGAAGGAGACCCAAAGTGTTACAACAGTAAAATGCAGAGATGATGGAAAGCATTACTCAGTTTTTCAATTGTCATTCTCAGTATGAGACATCATCTACATAAAATATCTTTTTGCTGTGACACTTTTCAAATAACTTTTTAAAAATTATATTAACCTTCAAAAATTATAAAGTGCTCATTGTTGAAAATATGGGGAAGAACAAAGAAAATAAAAATTGATGATAATCCCTCACTAGAAGATAATGACCAGTAATGTTCTGTTGAATTTTTTTTCACATTTTTTCTACACCTATACATTAATATTTTTTAACATTTTTAAATGATTATATGTATATTTCTTACATCACTGTATACCTTGATACATTAATATTTTTAAGCCTTGATTGTGCTGCTGAATCAACATTTGCATTTGATTTCTAATACTTATAGGTAGCAGATGGAGTCCTAGTTTCCTGCTTTAGGATTTCTCCAAAGTCTAGGAGTGAGTTTCATAACTGTAAGGAAAATAACTGATTTTATCCAACAAAGTTCAACTTACCTCTTATGAGGGTATGTTTCAAAATCAAGTTTTAAATCCTGACAAATATTATTATGTTTCTGTTCTTCTAAAGCTGTAACATAACGCAAACCATTGTAGTTGGGTACTTGTACAGGACCCCTGAAATTGGATTTAAAAAATGCAAAGACTTTTATTATGACATCAAATAGTAACTAAATATTGACCATAACATCTCACAAATGACAAAAGATGTATTTGGAACAATATAATGTATTCATTCGATTGCTCACATCAGATTATGTCTTGTTGCTGACATTATTACACCCTAATTTGTAGGTTAAGCAAATTTATGTTTTAATTAGTTCTTATCTATTAAGTCCTTAATGCAGACAGATTATTCTTATATTAATATCCTCATATTAGTAGATATTCTATCATAAACCCTAGTTCATTTGTTGTGTTAGATGCAGCAATATATAAACTGCTGTAAAAACTGAAACGCATACTTGCAGTTTTATTAATAAACTAATGCTTTGAAATATCAGAATAAAATCTTTCTAAAACTTTGGTTAGAATTTCTAAAATTCTCCTAGTTCTAATGTTATCCATTTTAAGCTAAACTCTAGCATAAAATATTCTTTATGTGTACTAGTGACGTGAAAGGATCGTTTTAGTTGAATGAATCCTGCTGCCATTCACCCCAGATTTGCTAAGCAGAGTTGCTAAGTGCAAAGTAGATCAGTTAAATATCTATGCATGCAAATCGAAAGCATCTGTCTAGCCTAGTGATGGCCCATTCAAAGCTCCTATTTAAATATTCTTAGTTCCTCTCTCCAGTGTTTTAACAGACATGGTCAACTGGCTGGTTCGAGGTGACACAGGCTTCAGCTCTTCTGAGAGAGCACTGCCTGTCTTCTGGCTACCATGGTTCTGACCCTGTGGATTTATGTAGGCCATAGTGTAATAGCATGGAGATACTATAGTCTACTTTTTTCTTTACAGTGGTATCATATAGACCAAGCCTTTTGTATTTACACAGCTAAAGATTTTCAGCAGACAATAAAACACCTGAAATTGTCAAAATTATAAATTGTAAAAATATTCTGCTTTTTTGAGTCATTTAAAAATGCTTCTTAAAATGTTACCATTTTAACTTAGAAAGCTTTTAACATGCTATCATGAAGGCCCTGACAGTGTTCCCAGTAACTTTCTGAAAAACAGGGACTTCGTTTTATTACTCAGATTTTCTAAACAGTCACATAGAAAAGAGGACTCTGTATACCGGAACCGACAACATTAATGAGAAAATAGAGTATAGGTATTTCATACCCATCCTGTGACCTGCTTATTCATTTTGAGTAAATATTGACATCTAAATGGGCCTCTCCCCCTGTGGTAATGGTACAATGATTATTATCATCATTAACATCAATAGTCTTTATCATGTGGCAGGGACTAAGTGAAATATTTCATATTCAAAACTAAGTACTTTCGGATTACTAAAAACACAGTGAACATGTCATGAAACTCACAGTTTAACATGAAGCAAATGATTCTGCAAATAATCCCTGTTGTCTTCAGAGCATGAAGAAAAAAGCCCAGGATATTCAACAGGATGTAATCAACCCTATCGTAAATAGCCTTCACAACCCACCAGGCAGTCCTCAAGGACCATAAAGTTTATCAGTTTCTAGTAGCTGTGAGCATGCCATGCCTTTGTGCTTGTGTGCACATACACACACCCAAGAGAAATATAACATTTAGAACTTGGTTTGCGATGAATCGCTGAGTCCATTTCAGTACATAGGACCCTGTTTATGTTGACAATTTAGGATTCATCAGGTACATGTGAATATAAAAAATTAATGGAAAGACACTTAGGTGTGGATAATGTGATCCTCTGATACCTTTTAAACAGGAGTGTGTGAAAAGGAGGTATCTGCCCCATCATAGTGTGCCGGGCTGTCTCATACTGTCTCTCTGAAGATATTCTCTCCTAGGCAGGAAACATGATGAGAAAATTAGATCATTAAAAATATGTCCAATGATTAAAATAGCTATAATGTTCTCTTCTATTAGAAACTAAATGAAAAGAATAAAGAGATGCCTAAAAAATAATAAAAGCAGTTAAATAATTGACATTTGTTCAGTGGGAAGAAGAAAGCCTTTACAAACAAAATCAAAATATTTTTACAAAGACCACACTGTTATATAACAACTTACTTGATATCTAATTAATAATGTGGCAGAGTGGTTTTTTTTTATATTTCATGTTTATATTTTTATCTTTCTGATGAGATTCTCAAGGATACAGATTATTAGCAACTTTTTGTCTCCATAGATCCTGAGTGCACACAGTCACTAACTGGTTTTATATATCCACTCACTTTTAAGTCTGATCTTGAGATGGAACAAGCACTCCTAAGATAGCACTATTAACACCACAAAATACATAGTATACATTTGAGGGTGCTACAAAGCGATAAGGGGCTGTTTCTGTACTGAAAACATTTGTAATCTGGTGGCAAAGGGGAATTTCAGAAAACAAGCCAGCATAAGCTATGTTGTCAGAAGTGCAAGTTGTGTTTACACAGAGATTATCTGATGGAGTTTGACCTGTTGAGCCCATGTACTGCATTTCCTCACTCTAAGGAAACCCAACAGAAAAGCCTTTGCTTCTAGGAAAGAGAAATTAGAGCTGCTTTGTTGGACATAAAAACTACCATTGATAAAGTGATTTATAGTATTTACATGAAAAGGGCAAGTGCATATAAATATGCTGATTTATCTGAAATCTGATTGTTTTGATTTTAATGTCATCACTAGGCTCCTCTATAAGGTGATGTTTACTTAAAATGGCACAGGAAATAATAATAAACAGGTAGAGGAAGTTCTCTCTTAACCTGAGTAACAGGCTCTTGAAAACTGCGACTGTGAGTGAAACGACTGCAAGGAAAGCAGGTCCCTGCTCTCCATTTGTTTTGTTCAATGTTGGGCGGGATTCCTTTTTCCCTCAACACCATTGAGACAGCATGGAAGGGAAAGATGCGACTCAAGGGTCTGCTGTATGTCTGTGGGAGGGGACCCATCACAGCTGTGGTACTGAGCCCAAACCTCAGACCAAGCACCTGTTCCGTCTTGGGGACTTGGATAGTGTCACATGTTTTCATGGGGTCATTTTTCAAGAATTTTTAAGGGTTAAGTTTACGTGATTTCCCCCCAAGTGTTTCTGCCTTGCAAAGTCTTGTTTGCAGGCATGGCTCTGCTCTGTGGTGATGCCAAGATGGATACACTGAGCATTCTGGGAATTGAGATGTGCCCCAGAAACCAGAAGTTCCCTCAGTCACCCTTGTACTCTCTGCCCACAGCTCAGGCACCTGGCAGAGCAGGAGCTGCATGAATATCTTTCAGGTACCACAGTGTGAATTTGAGGGATGCTATGAAGAGTAAATGTTGACCATTCTTTGTCATCTGAACTAGAATTTGCAGACAGCTGTTACCAACCTAAGAAGTAACAGGTCAAACTTTTGAAATTGTTCTTTAGAAACTGTGATCTGAAAGTGAACATGTGGACTCATTGAGCATAAGCTCTTAGGTGGCTATTTGAGCATTTTTATTTCTCTGGTTGTTAGGTCTGTGGTTCTGTGTATGCAGAATGAGGGTAAAAAATTGTTCTGGGTGGGAGGTGAGGGTCTGTAATGGGACAAGAAAGGAAGTGACAAATTGTATCTAAAGATTAGCATGTAAAAATTGTATGCTTTACTCCATAAATACATCTGAATTAGTTTACATTACTGTAAATTATTATATCTTGACCAAATCTGCCATATGCATTATTTCTCCTTGACTTACTCTATACTACCATTTCCATTTGCTATTGTGACCTCACTTTATATAACCCTACTTTTTTCTTATATCGATTCTTGATTTAAATTATGACTGGGGAGATGACAGTGATATTGGAAGCATAGTTCTTAGATCTTCCAGAACTCCCACATAAAAATTGATCTAGCAACTAAGTAAGTAAAATCAAAAAGTTATCAAAACATTTGCAAGAAAAGTAGATGACAAGGTATCTTTTGGAACCCTCCAATACAAGCGACTTCCTATACCCAAAAGAACTGTATGGTATTATCATTTATGCACGTGGAAGCCACAGAGTGAGTGGGAGACCTACAAACAGGAGAACTCTGAAGCAGTCAAGAAGTATTTACTGGGAAGAAAGGTAGGGTAATTTGTAGACCACAGATGGAATGCAGAACTGGTGGAAGAAAACAGATACAGTTCTGACAATCAAGCTTATTCTAGAAGGCAAAGACCCTGGTCATAATTCTAGAAGAAAAATTCCCCACCAAGTCAGTATAATCTTCATGCATACTTTCCAGGGAACCAACCACACAAAGGTAGAGGGTAGGGGTGTGGGAGGGGAGGGTGGACTGCTATCAGCAAGGGAAACTGAAGTATAGTGGCCTGTGACTATGTGAATATGTAAAACACAAGGACTTAGATCCCTGTACAGTATTTGAGTTTTGCATAAACAAGAATCTCTCAATGGATAGTGTTTGCATATACTTTTCACAGTGGTAAGACAAGAGATGTGTATTTATTCTACTCAGACCTAAAAAGAAAACTGCGTTTAAGAGGTATGGCTGGTTCATATTATATTTACAGTTTTTTAAGAATCTTTTAGAGATCTTCAATATGTTTTGGAAGTCATTCAAGAAAAGCAAATGCCTCTTAAGCTATGAAGGAAGAGAGGACACAAAGCAACAAAGGATTGTGTAAGTAAGGAATGAGGAAATTAAGTCATTCATTAAATCATTTAAATGATGGTTATATTCATAGAGCATTTTACGTTGGTAAGTTTTGGAGAAACAAACAGTGAACGGAACTGCTTCAGACTTGAGGAGTAAGGACTAATATTCTTGGACATTTCTTCCTAAGAAAACAAGTCATTTGCGTCCTAGAGTAAATTCCTTAGAGAGGAGGTAGGAAAACAAGCTGTCAGTGTATCAGGAATTGACAACATTGAGGAACACCATGATTCATTAGCCATTCTCTGTTCAAAGAAAGAGACAGTAGAAGGGATAGCAATGTTCTGACCTCCTGTTACCAAGAAGAATTAACCACACAGGCCATAAGGGCCAGGGTTCCTAATTGACCACACAGGCCATAAGGGCCAGGGAGATGGGAAGGGAAGGCAATGGACTGATGAACTGGATGGCAATGAGAATGATGGCTCTTTCTAGGCTTGCTAAAATAGCAAGGACTTCAGAAATCCTGCATTAAACTACATGTATACTGTGGACACTATCTCTTTCATACACGACACTTCCCTGAGCTCATTATTTCACTTTCTCAGATCTGCATCCAATGGAATAGTAAGGTGAGCTGCTGCCCTTAAGAGCTCCCACCCGAATCTGGTCTATTGCTGGAAACCGGGGTCCTTTCAAATCCTTCAGATCAATTGTCTGTTTGGAACTTCATCTGATTTTCATTTTGGCATCATCCCTGGTCCCTGCCTTAGACAGCCCTTACCTCTCCAAACCTCAGGGGATTCTACCCAATCCTTGAATGGCAAAGCGACTCCTGGCAGTTATACAACCAATGAACAAATGACAATCTACTACAAGTGTCCCCTGTTCCCCAAAAATGCCAACCCCCTCAGGTCTCTCAACACCCTTGTTGACCATCTCTTCCCTTCCTGGATTCCATGGTAATCACCTGTTTACAGTTTTAATACCCAGATGTGTATCCCTAAATCTTATGGCTTAGGATTGCCTGCTTGTGTATTTTTATTGATAGAATCATATAGATGTGTTCTCTCGAGTCAAGAATTATTTGGTTCAATATGAGTAAATCCATGGAAGAAAGTGTTCATTTTCATTACTGTTCCCATTTCATACTATGAATATTAAACCTTTTTCCTGGCCATTCTACTGCTGATGGACACTTGAGCTTCCTGTTCAGGACTACTGTGAACCCCTCCAACTCTCAATATGCTTGGACACAACTTCAGGTTCACGTGACCACTTATTCTTGGGACTACGCTAGGAATAGCCTGCTGCATAGGGTGTGTTTAATGTTGGTAAATAATGCCAAATGTTTTCTAAAGTGTACAGATTGAATCTCCCAGCTGTTTAATTTCCATTGCTGCACAGCTGGAGGTGCTCATAATTTCAATACTTCTAAGTTTAAGCAGAGTGGTGTTTCCATTGTTGTTATACTTCGCATTTCCCTGATCATGAGGTTGAATATCTCTAAATATGATTATGGGTCACTAGATATAATCTCTTGTGAAGGCATTCTTCCATGAACTATTTGCTCTTTTCCTCCCTTTAGTTTGTAGTTCTTTATATATTCTGGAAGCAAACATTTTATCAGTTAGACATACTAAAAATATCCTTTCCTTGTTTGGGGTTTGTGTTCCCCCCCCCCCACCTCTAGTACTGCTTTTTATCATTAACAGAAGCTATGACTTGTAATAGACTCCCATGTTTCCTTTGTCGTTAGTAACTTCTTTGTTATGTTGTAATTAAGAAATTTCCCCCTTTATTCTATTTTGTATCATGGACAATCTGGGATAATGTTTATTTTACCTAAAGAAAATTCATCAGTGTTTATTTCATGTAGGCTTTCTGTGACAGATTTTCTCTTCTTTTGTCTAGAAATAACTTTATTGTCATTTTTTGAGGGCCATTTTTCACTGGGTACAAAATTCTGTGCTGGTGATAATTTTCTTTTATTGCTTTATATGTTCTTTTTATTGGCTTTCCATTATTCCTTTTGGAAAGCCAGCTATCAGTCTAATTTTACTCCTTGGAAAGTATCTTTTCTTCTCTTGACTTCTTGTATGGATTTCTTATCTTTACTTTTAGTGCAATTTAAGTTCAAAACAAGTTTTTAAAACATATCAAGTTTTTAAATTCTTTATGTATATTAAAGTTTCATTCATTCATTATCTTTCATACTTTTCTTCTTTCAGAACTTAATAACATTAGATCTTCTCATTATGCTTTATGTGTAGCCCTTTTATTTTCCTTGTTTTTGTCCTTATTTTTTCTGACATATTCTTGACATACATTATATTTGTTTCAGGTCTACACTATAATGATTTGACCTTTGTGTACAGTGGAAAATGTATATACAATATATTCCATTGTATACAATGGAAAATAAGTATATATTTTTAATATTCTTGGTAATTACACAAATTTGCAGTGGTCTATTATTGCCTGTGAGTGAAGGCTATCTATTACAACCTTATGATGCTTTTATTTCAAAAGGGGAAATTTGTACCTCTTAAGCCTCTTCACCCAATTCACCCATCTCTTAGTCTCTTTCCCCTCTGGTAATCAACAATCTGTTCTCTGTATCCATAAGACTGGTTTTGTATTATTTGTTTGGTTTTTAGATTCCACATATAAGTGAAATCATATAACATTTGTCTTTCTTCTGCCTCAATTACTACTCCGAATATACTAACCTCAAGGTCTGTTCATATTGTCATACACAGTAAGATTTCATCCTTTCAAATGCATAGTATTCCATTGTGAAAATTAGACTGTTTCTAAATCTTGCCTATTATAAATCTTCAAAGAACATAGGGTGTATATCTTTTCAAATAGTGTTTTTAATTTCTTTGGATAGATACTAGAATGGAACTACTGTGCTAGATGCTAAATAGTACAATAATTTGAAGTAGAATTTGGAGCATTATATACTACCTACAGTGTACAGGTGTCCACTTCTCTCCACTTTCTTGCCAAAAATGAATATTTCTTATCTTTTTGAACATGAACCATTCAGATAGGAGTGAGGTGATGTATCATTGTGGTTTTGATTTTATTTCCTTGATGATCAGAGATGTTGAGCATTTTGTCATGTCACATCATGTCTTCTTTGGGAAAATATTTATTAATATTTTTTAGTCAGATCAGTTCTTAAATTGGTTTTTATGGTTTTTTATATATTTTGGACATTTGCCCCTTATTGTATATATGATTTGTAAGTATTTTCTCCAATTTAGTATGTTGTTTTTTCTTTCTAATCTTCCTATTTTTTTTTTTTTGCTTAAGTAGTAAACAACCTTACCCCTCCCCCATTAAGTTTATTGAATTAAAGTTGGTTTCTTTAATTCAATAAACATCTTTGTTTCTTTGTTTCTGCTTTGGAGGCTATAGGCTCAAACCTCTTTAAATGTATGTTTTTACATGATGCCCACCTGTTTGATAATCACCTATCATGTTCCATGGGCCCCTGCCTCCCTCACTCCCATCCTGTCACTCTCAATTTTGCAGACAGATATCAAGTGTTTATTATTGATTTGGTCTGATTCTTTGGTTTTTTTCTCTCTAAATTACACACATAAGTGACTCTGTTTCCTTCTAACATATTTTCCTTAGCATTATGCCCCTCAGTTTTCATCCATGTTGTTGCAAATAGATTTTGAAAAGAAAAGGTATTAGTTTACCTTTGAAGGTTTGATACAACTCACTAGTGAAACCACCTGAGTCTGGATTTTTGTTTTATGGGAGACTTGAGACTTGATTACTACTTCAATTCCCTTGATCATGATTGATCTGTTCAGATTTTCTATTTCCTCCTGGTTCAATCTTAGGTTGCTAAGATTTTCTCCATTTCATCTAAGCTATTGAACTTGCTGGCATATGGGTATTTGCAGTAATCTTTTATCTTCTGATTTTCTGAAATGTCTGCTATAAATAGAACTAGAAATGAAAGATGAAAAACTGCTTGATTGTTCTTCCTTTTCTCTTAGTGAGACAATGGTCTTTTTGTCTTGAATTATTGGTAGTTATGTGACTGTGTGTCTTGGTGTAGGTCTACTAGATTTAGATAACTAGATGTTCTTTTGGCTTCATGTACTTGTATATTTATTCCCAGGTTTGGGAAGTTTTCATCTATTATTTCTTTGAACAAATTCTCTACTCCCCTTTCTCTCTCTTCACTTTCTGGGATAAGCCATTATCCTATGTTACCTTTCCTAATAGAGTTCAATAGCTCTTTGTTCCTTGATTTTTTTCCCCTTTATAAAGTTCTCCGTATTCTTCCACCTGGGTCATATGTGTATTTTTATCTCTAAGGTCACTAATTCAGCCCTCCATTTTGTCTAGTCTATTTACATAGCTTTATGCAGAATTTTTTAGCTCCTCTATTGATCTTTTTACATTTTTACTGATTTTTAAAATTTTTTTACATTGTCTTTCACTTTTGGACAATATTTGATTTCTCCTTACATTCTTATTTAAATCTTCAATTTATAATCTATTTATTAGTTATATTTCTGAAGTCATTCATATTTCCTCTATTTGCTGCATTGTCTTCCATTTTTTTGAATTTATTATGTCAATTTTGAACTTTGTCTGATAGGAAGATAAGATCTTCTATATCTTTGTGGTTGGGTTTTGGAGACTTGTTCCCTCCATGTGGTGACATACTTTGAGATCTTTCAATCTAATTCTTATAATGAGTGTACTTAAACTTAAACTCCATTTTCTATGACGTTCAGAGTACTTTTTGTTCATCCTTACTTCAAAGTTGAAGCTCTTCAAGTATGAACCCAAAATAAGCATATTTTGCCAGCACACCCTTCTTGGTAAACTTCACACTTCAATACTGTTGGTTTGTTTGTTTGAACAAGACCCTCAAAAGTAACATTTTAGCCCTTCAACCTTGTTTATCTCAACTGGCAATGGTTCAGAGGATAAAGATGTCTCCGGCATCTCAGGTCTTCCTTCCCATATTGCTGCAGAGGTATTCTTGTACTCTTGTTTGTTCTTCAATACTTTCAGGAAGATTGTTTTCCTCCCAGTTTTTTAGTTGTACTCAGCAGGAAGATTGGTCCAAATTACCAAATCTGTCCTTATTGGGAGTAGAAGACAAGTAAACCACTTTTCATGAGCCTGAAGTTTCCTTAATGATAGAGGGATAGTAACAAATCACCCAAAGGAAGGGTGCTATTCTTGAATATAAAGTAGTATGCCTGAAGGCTTGAATCCCTTTCCTGCTCTCTGCCAACAATTAATACAAAAGCAATTAACATTTGCTTGGTCATCAGTAATTTACAAAGCAGTTTCATATTCATTTGATACAATAACATTCCATTGTATTGTAGATATTAACTCCACTTTACAGAAAATAAAGTGACATTGCATAGCAGATAAATAAATTCTCCAAGATAACCTAGTAGACAAGAGTATCCCATTAGATTACTGTTAGTGCATTTCCATTTCAGCCAAGGAGTCAAGAGTAAAGTGTAGGTAGAAACAATTGTAAAATGAAAATACATACAAACATATAAATTTACCCAACCAGTAATGCAATACACATGTGACTACACAGGATTAAGACTGGTTCCCATAAAATACAGAAAACAGTCTTTTATTTTGTAATTACACCTTGACAGACACATAGCTGCAAACTATGCACAAGGATAGTGGGATATTAGATTGGAGGGAATGGATTTAAAGGCCTCATGTGCACAGTGAATCTTGAGATAGGTTTGAACCAATGGAAAGACTACGGTTTTCAAGGAAAGCTGGAAGGGTGCTTCTGAGAAACAGCCAAATAAGTACTGATAATAGGACTTTCTACTTTGTCACTGTCAAGTGGCTCTCTTGAAAGTTTCCAGATGTAAAGATGAAAATATTAAATGTGCAATTCAGACATTTTAAAAAAGGCACAGAGATTTCAACCTTTTGGGGTTACTTTTGATAATCTAAGATACAGGTTTTGACAGTGGAAGCTGCAATTCCTTTAATACATGGGAATTGATGTTGGGAAAGTAAAATGAGAAAAATAATTTCTAAGGGTTTCGGTAAGATAATCCACATGAAAGCCCTTTGCAAATTACTAATGGTGCATAAAGGCTCAGAAGATTCTATTGTGATTATGTTACTGAAGTACCTTGCTCATTGTGTAATATTATAATAGCTATGTAAAAGACTGATAACCTATGAAATCTGATAAACACTTAAAGTTTCAAGACAGCATCAAATTCATAGTGGCACTAAAATTAATCTCAAATTTACCGATACATAGGGCCATAATTTAGTGTTAGATTTACATGAATTTCTGAAGAGTAAATCTACTGTGTTATATAACGTAACCAGCCTGATTCTTTTGACTACTGCCTGTGGTTCTGACTTTAGAAGATGGTGTGATTATTTACCTAAAGCAGGCTAGACTTCAGGGAACACAACGAAGGAACTGACAACCAAATCAAAAGTCTGTGGTTTCTGTGGAAGCTGCAGTTGCAATAAATTAGGTCTCTTCACATTCCCAGATCATTCCACAGAAACTATTACAAATAGAAAATGAGCACAATCTAATTTGAAAGCACTGCTAATTGGATATTTAATGCCCACACCTATTAATTTTCTGATGCCTCAGAAACCTGAGTTGGGACTAAGTTACAGGATTGGCTTCCATACTGCTTAAAAGTATGGACTCTTTGAGTGAACTCACTGTGAAAGCCCCACACAAGAACACTTGGTTTTATCACAATGACAAAGCAATTTTTCCCTTGAAATACATATTTTACAGCAGCATTTCTATCACAGTGCTTTTCTATCCTTGCTCAATAAGACTTGAGTATTAGAGTTTTGACTAACAGGTAGAGACTGGTACTCAAAAAGTCTACACAGAGCAGTTTTGTGTTTTGGGTTTTTTTTATATCCTGCGTATAATTTTATAGATGCAGAAAAAAGCTAAAAATAAACTTATCTTTAGCTCACACCAGTCAGAGAATAGTTGGGGGGGAATGAATTAGTGTCAAAATAGGAAACCCTCTTTTTGTCTGACACTGTGTAAGGCTCAACTGGGGCTTCACCCCAGCTGTTCCTCCTTACCGCTGGTGACTTAGTGGCTGAAAGTTTGGCCCATAATTTCTTTCTGTTTGTAGAATCCAGGAAATCACCCGAGACTGAAGCAGTAAGACTCTTAGAAGACTCTTCAGATTTTGTCTGAGGTTGAGTAATATCTAGCAAGGAAAAGAACAAAGTTTAAACTAAAAGTCATAAAGTTAGATAAGGGAAGTTTCTAAAGTGAGAGAATTTGACCAAATAAAACAAACTGTATATATAAAGTCTCTGCACTTCAACTTGAATGTAAGATAACAAAAACTGTTTTAGAATTAAGAATGATTATTGCTGCCCAATAATGAAGTCAGTCCATAGTGCCTACATACATGTCCTGGGAATGAGCTTAGTGTACAATACATAAAGGCTTATGAATAGAACTAAAGGAAGTAAAATTTAGCAAAAGTCTCCTAAAAAGCTAAAAGGAAAATAAAATATGCCATGCTAAAGAAAACCTTAAAACTAGAGTGGAATGAATAATGAGGGCCTATTTAACAGAATTTATTTATACAGTTTGAATATTTCCTTCAAAATATTAGACTTTTAAAATACAGAAAAACTCTAATTACTATTAGTGTTCCTCTATTGAGGTTCTAGGCGTAAACTCTGAATATGCAAGAGCATCTACATTTTTACATATATTGCCTTCAAATTTCCATGTCCTACCAGTCAGTATGGTTGACTGAACGGATAGGAGACCAACCCCAAGATAAGGAAAAATGGTAGCTAATATATAACAAAAGAATTCTCCTTAACACATAGCAAACTGTGACAAAAAGAGAAAATTCCAGGTGGTGAAGTAGATTTTCCTAGTCAGAAGATGGGAACTGAGGCTAAGAGGCAAGAGCATATCACCAGCTGAGGCTTCTGAACTGAGCTGGGGAGGCCACAACCCTGTGTGTTACCTGTGCAAGCCCTGGGCTCTCACATGACAAGTAAAGTTAGAAGCAGGGCATCTGCAAATCTCAGCTCAGGGACCCAGGGACTGCCTGGGGCAGCCTCACCGGGAATGAGGGTAGAGATGCCTGTGGATGTGAGACCTCTAATCCTATGCTGTGTGACCATTAGGAAACTGACCTTGAATTCCCACCAGATTGTGTGGCAGGTGATAGCTGTTGCAGGTGAGTAAAAGTGCTCAGTCATGGTAAGGAAGTCTAAAGCTCCATCACCCAGCATCTGGAGGGGGGGAGGAGGTGGGGGAAGGGGGGGAAGAGAGAGAGAGAGCTCAAAGGATGTAAGAGTAAGAGAGAGGAGCATCAAAAGATGTGAAAGAGAGAGAGAGAGAGAGAGAGAGAGAGAGAGAGAGGAGACTCAAAAGATGTAACAAGTAGGCCAGTCTGCACCCAAGGAATTGCAGGTAAGAGGACAATCTGAAAAGAAACATTAAAGTAACTCTTAAGCTACAGTAAAGAGCAATGAGATGGATAATAGGAGACTGCTATACATGGTAACACTCATAACCTTCACAATGGGTAAGTCATCCAACCCAACTCTTCTGAGGACTGCGTGCCTGACAGCGCACTGGATGTAAGGATAGAGCAGTAACTAGAAAGGCCAAGGCTTATGGAAATGACATTCCAGTGTTAGAGACAGAGAATTAATACAGCAGATGATGTTAGGTAGTGACACTTGTGATGAAGGACCAGGAGGCATATAAGGAGACAGAAGAAGAGATGGCACAATGGCTCAAGGAAGTCCTCTCCCAGGTGGGGACACCTGAACAGTGATCTAAAGTCATCAAATATCTGAGGTGAAAGCATATTGGGCCACGAGGGGTTTTTCTCTAAGAACACAGGAGCATGCCTAGCAGAGCAAGTACAGTAAAGAATTCAGAGTGGCAGAAGCAAGATTAAAAATGAAGTGAAGGGGTTGGAATTTATGCTTATCTGAAGAAAGGAAAAAAAATATCCTCTTGATGGGACTTAAGAACTAAGCATCATGAAAAGACAGATAAATGGGGAAAAAAGTAAAACTAAAATGTAAAGAAATAGAAGCTATATACATTAAAAGGTTCCATTGAACTGAATATATATACATATATACATTTAATATAGTATACTACAGCACTTGTGTCAGGATTCCTTTTTCTAGCTTTCTAACACTAAGCCATTTATCCCAGAGTATATATAAATGAGTTCAATCTGACAATGTGGTACAGCTGGAATTCCAACAATTGCACATCTTAATGGTTTCTGGCGACAAAACATTTTGTTAATATGTACAGATGACTATTAAACTACATTGAAATGCCACTGCTGTAATGGCCTGCACCTCTATAATAAATACTCCATATAGTTCTTAATATAGTTTCTAATGTCTTAACACACCAGTGGCCACGCCAATGGACTCTACTTCTCAATTTACAAAAACATTATTTTTTTGGTAATGTCGTAATACCGTGCCACAAAGTTTCTTAACGTGCTCTTTTTCAAAGTCTCCAAATTAGAGTTAACCTTGAGACAACATTAAAATATAGACATAAGTCACTTTACAATCCACAAAAAGAACCAAGTTCTTCAGAATGTAGGCTAGTTAAATTTATTTAAACATCTACAAAGAAGCATAAATGGAGTTAATGATGCTTGACAGATTTCAAAGTTATTTTATGGATTAGTATCATTGCCAAATGCAGGAAAATAGAAATGAAATATGTGTAACAACCAGAGCTGCTTCTCAAATTAATGGCTTAAATTTAGGCTTCTATTTCTTCCAGTCTAGAGAATTAAAATAATATTTGAATAAGTATTTTAAAAAGAAAGTTTGGAATCCAACCTACGTGAGAAGTTCCGTTCAAGGCCTGTATCAGAGTCAGACATTGGTATGTGGATTTAACATCCTATATATAGTCTGTATAGTATTTTACTGCATAAAAGAGAAAACAAAAGTTGCCAATGATCTACTGTGACAATCAGAGCCAAGTCGACAACCAATAGTACAATTAGAATTTGGCAGCCAAATCCTATTTGAATAGCCCATAGTAACAGGATTACTTATACAGGAAAGCAACTAAGTCATTCTTCTGTTCAAAAATATGAATCATTTAAAATACAGTTTATAACAAGTAAGTCAATGTTGGGGGAAAACGAATTGTCATTAGAATTTCTTTTGAAAACACCTAGAAATGTGTGAGTTGGAAATAGCTTCAAATTGAAGATAATCAGATGGCTTCATTTGTTGCTTTTACCCCCACAAACAGGGCTTTAAATGTTTATTTAGGTATTGTTTTTGAACAAGTAATTGATATCTATCATGATTCAATCCATACATATAAATAAAAAATCCCCAGACAAGAATCTCCATACTGAAATATGTAACCAAAGAAGCAGCTAAAAATAAATGAAAGCGCAGTCTGCTATACAATTAAAAATATTTATTTTTAATAGGATAGTTACATAATTTGTGGTGGTAAATTAAGGGGGGAAACTGTTCATTAGGAAGTGTTAACATAAAATTGAAGGTGATAAAAGAAGCTGTTTTTCCAAAATACAATTAAGTCTTAGAAGTCTTATCTATTTGTACTTCTGAGAAAGGGATAATAGCAACTAGAAAAATAATCATTTCACATTGTATTCACAATAATATCTCATAGCAAAATAAGCTTTATAATAGAGAGTGGCCATATAAATCCAAGGAAATAGAATAATAGTGTTCATTATATATGGTGGAATGAATGTTTATTAAACTATTTTAACAATAAAGTGCTATATTCTTGAGTGTTGAATGAAAGGAATATTCATTTAAACAGACTAGATTGTACAAAACGACAAACATGTGAATGTTTCTTTTCACAGAGAATTGGGCATAAGAAAGTGTTTCTTACCATTGGACTTTATAATTGGAAAGGCCTTCTGTAGAGTTGAACTAGTGGGGGTCAATATTTGGGAAGGTTTCCATAATATGCTAATTAGGATATCCACATTAAAACAAATAATAGCACCTTGAATTTCAACTTTTTGTAATGGATGAGGTCATCATGAGTAGTTGAGATTCTGAAGGAGATATAGAACCAGAGACATTGCAAGAGTAACTTGATAGAGATCTGCATGTGTACAGAACTTAGAAGGAAAGAATAGGGTATCAATTGGCAGGAAAAGGAGGAAAAAACTGTAGGAAGCTTGACAATACACTAAATGTTTCCTCTCCTTTGAGAAATGTATCTGATAATTAAATTTCCAACATGATTTTCATCCAACCCCACCCCACTCCCATCTGAGAAGTGTGATCTCTGCTTGTTCAAGGCTCATTATTCAAGAAAAAGTTTTCAGGATGATTCATTGGTCACTTCTTTGAAAAAAGATACATTGGGGCCCTTAATTTGATTTTCTACCTTTGTCCTAAAAACTGAGAGTTCTTAAATCTGGTAGGTTGTGGAAGCCAGTCTTGGCTTTAATCCACTACAAGACTAGAGAAAGGTCCACTATTTGGTAGTTTATTACTGACAGAATTTACCATCTCATCAACCCAAAACAACAAATAGAAATGCCTCTGGTTTTATCAATATGGAATAATAGCAAAAATATTTATTGAGCAGGTACCAGGTGCTATTACAAATCTTTTTATAAAAAAGTGAAGTACCATTGGTTTACATAGTTGTATTTTGTAATGACAGGAACTCAGCTTTTTCTCCCCTCTCCCTCCATAGAATTATCATAGTGACCCATCATCAAAGTACCCATAGTCCATCACTGTAGTCCATTGTTCTCTCTTCCCCATCTGGATGTCTCAGTTCTGTGTTCAGCTTTCAAGGGGTAATTTTTAAGTTGGACTATATCTGATTGTTTGGTTTCCTCTATATTCCCATAAAAGGGACATTATTCAATATTTCTCTTTCACTTAGCACAACACCTTCCAGCTTCATTTATGTTGTCACTAATGGCATTAATAATCTTTGATGCCTGAGTACTATTCCATGTGAATAGATACCAAATCTTGATTCACTTATCTGTTTAGGGGCATTTAGATTGTTTCCATAGTTTGAATATTGCACATAGTGCTGCAATAAACATTCCCATGTTTATTGTTTCATTTTAAATTAGCATTTTTTAAAATTCCTTGGATAGATACCTAGGAGTAGAATTACTCGATTATGTGGCAAATCCATTTTCAGCCTTTGGAGAAACTTCCAGAATGTTTTCTATAGGGGCTGAACCAGGCTACATTCCCATCAATTGTCTAAGAGGGCTCCTTTATCTGCATTCTCACCAATAGTTATTTTTGGTCTTTTTGATATGGGCTCACTTCTCAGGTGTAAAGTGAGTCTCAGTGTCATTATGATTTACATATCCCTAAAAGTGGATGACAAAGATTTTTTTTAATGTACCTGTTGGCAATCTGTATGTCATTGGAGATGTGTCTATTTAGTGCTGCTTCCCATTTGAAAAAAAAATTGTTTTCTTTTTGTTGAGCTGTATGAGCTCTTTGTAGATCTTCAATAATCAGTCCCTTTTCAGATGTATGGTGTATGAATGTTTTTTCCCATTCATTGTCTTTTTATTTTAGTTATGGTTTCTTTTGTTGTTCAGAAGCCTTTGTTTGATGTAGTTACACTTGATACTCTCATGTAAAGACATCACTGAAAAATGTCAGTGTTTTGCCTATGTTTTCCTCTATGTATTTTATAGTTTCAGGTTCAAGACTTTTACCCATTTTGAGCTGACTGTGTATGTTGTGAGATAGTGGTCCAGTTTTCCCAACACCATTTACTGAAGAGGACTTTCTTACTCCAGTGCCTATTCTTGGCTCCTTTGTCATAGTTTAATTGTCCATGAAGGGGTAGGTTTATTTCTGGGGTTTCAGTTCTATTTCGATGTGCATGTCTGTTTTTGTCCCAGTACCATGATGTTTTAATTACTATGGCTTTGTAGTATAGTTTGAAGTCTGAAATTGTAATACTGTGATGCATATGAATTTCAGTAGCAGTTGCCTCATTTCTTTGAAGAATGGCATTGGAATTTTTATTGGGATTGAACTGAATCTATACATTGATGTGTGTAGCTTGGTCACTTCAACAGTGTTGAGTCTTTCAACCCATGGAAACTTCAAGTTCTTCCAGCCCAGACCTGACATATGGAGGCTCTCTGGAAGAGTCCTGTTCTGGAGCAAACATGCCTCTTCCTTGCTGTATGATTTTAGCTCTTGGAAAGGTCTTCATTTTGCCAAATCAAGATGGAACAGAAGGTTGCTACTTTCAAATGACAGCTTTTCATGCATGCAAGTTTAATTCTATGGAACTTTTTCTGAATAAACACAGGTCCATGACAGAAAATCTAAAAAACATGCATGAGAAAAATAACCCATTATCTAACCCAGAGGCACCAATGGGCTGCCTCCTTTGCTGGCCTTCTTCCTGATACACAAGCATCACCCTCCTCTCACATGAGATGTCTCACATGAGACATACTCTGCTCTCATATGATGGTGGCACATGGCTGTATCACAAATTTCCCCGACACCTTATTATTTAAACCCTGTTAAATGCAAGATTTTACTCTTAATATAAACATCCTGCACATACATGATTTCTTTATGGTAAATCTTAAGAGTTGTTAGGTTAAAGCTTATGCAAAACTGCAAGGCTTTGACAGTCAAATGAACCCCTAAAAACTGTGCCCATTTACAGATGATACAGAAAATGAACCTACCCTTAGCCTCAAGAACAGGCTTAGTTTGCTTTCCACCTCTGCTAATTTGGTACCCTCCCCCCCACATCTATCTTTTAACTCCCTCCCCCAAGTCTATTCTGTTTTAACCTGTAGAGAGATTAAAAACTTTTACCATGTTTATTGGCCATTTTTTTATTTTCTTTTTTGGAACTCGCCATGCCCTTTGTCAGATTATCATTGGCAGTTTGAACGTGATGGACTCAGTTCTTCATGCATTGGAAGAAGAAAGCTGTCTTGCCCTGTAGCCCTGTTCTCTGTGTTGACTTGATGCAGATTGTCCAGAAAGTTTCAGAAGCTGAAGACAGTATTAGTAGCTAGTACAGTGAAGCCCGCAATGTGGTTTCTTCCCTGAAAGTCATTTTGCTGAGAAACATATCACTGGAGGGGGTATGAACTTTGCAAAGTAGAAGGGAAATCAGCTTTTAAATATATTCCACAACTGAAATCAGAAATAGCAGTGGAAATTTTTCACCAGAGAGGGGATGATCTTTTCTATTCCTTTCCTTGGACCACAGTCAACGTGTTGCTTGAGTGCACTGTCTCGGATCTATCTCGCCACAACAAGCCACAAGCACCAATGTGAAAAGACCACCAAGGAGTCCTGGGAGGAGGCCTCAGCATCTCTCCACGTCAAGTAAAGGGAAATCTGGCTCTCATTTCCCTTTAACACCTGAATGAAAATGTAACCCCAGAATTGCATGTTTGTTCAAAGAACTCAGATAAATTTATAGAGTTTGTGTCAGATAGACAAGAAAATCGATTAACTTTTCCAATCTACAATCCTATTTTCCTCCCCTTTCCAACACAACTATTCAAATCTGTTCAATTCAGCCTCAACATTCTCCTAACCCTTGCCATTTTGTTGGGACCATTGCAGTAGCTTCCCAGTCATGCTTCTTGACTCCCGCACTGATCTCTTTAAATTTATTCTCCATACTCATTCGACACAATGTCTCTAAAACACAATTTTAACCATTAGATGACTCCCCATTGTTAGGTCAAGTTTCCAGCTAGGTGTGGTAGCGTGTGCCTGTAGTCCAAGCACTGGGAGGCAAGAGACCTGGGATCGCTTGAGTTCCCAGGTAACATAGCGAGACCTGGTTTCGAAAAAGCAGTTGGAGGTGGTGGTGGGTGCCTGTAATTCCAACTACCTGTGAGGCTGAGGCTGGGGATTGCTTGAGTCTGCGGAATCAGGTACCCCGGGGAACAGAGCAAGATCTAGCCTAAAAAAAAAAAAGTTTCCAAGCTCACTAGTGTGGCACAAAGGACTTGAAATTTCCATAAATCTACTGCTCTCCTTACACGTGGGTCCTGAAAGAAGAAGTTATGCTTGCTCACCTCTTTCTACTTGGGCATTCCCTCTCTTAAACACTTCCCCTTCTCTCCATCAGTCTGTTAATTCTCACTCTGCAACCTCAGGGACTTAGTTCATGGATGACCTACTCTCCTTGAAGTATTTTCTGATTCAATTCTCACATCCCAAGATGAAGTCGACATCCTTCCTTGTATCCTTGTGACGTTTTGGAAAAGTTAATCGATTTTCTTGTCCATCTGATGTTAACCCTAGCCTCACAAGACGCAGCGTCTCCAGCTGCCCGGATCACCTGGTGGTGCGATGAGCCGTCCTGCCTGTGTCTCTTGAAGCGTCACTGTCATCTCTCTGTGGCAGTTATCAGTGTATGGCGCATAGCAAGTGTTCAATCAATGTTTGTTATACAACACTAGCATCTAAAAATAAATTATGACATGATTTAAAAAAAACAACCAAACCAACAAAACCTTATTCCTGAACAAGCCGGCTAAAGGAGGTCATGGCTAGTGTAGCCCAGGCTTGTTGTACAAGAAGATTCCCACCTCCTGGATTTTTGAAACAGCACTTTCCTCTACTGAATTTGAAATGTTTGACAAACGTACAATTCTGTGGGCTCCTGTCTTTTGAGTAAGAGAAAATCCATTTATACATGTAGACATCCATTACCTCTTTCAAATGCCAGGTGCCCGGCTAGTTAAACCCTTGCTGTCTACATCTTCAGGGCTTATGATCCATCTCAAACCCTTGATGAGGGGACTTCCAGGCACCTGCCTTGCTCGCTGCTACTTTCTCCCCTGCGAGCACAACCTCCCGCCACCCTAGCAATGGTCAGACGGTGTGTTTAAGGGTGACCCCCTCTGGCCAGTGCTGTTTGGTTTGACAAAGAGCGCCTGACCCATGTCGGAGCCATCTGAGTCTTTCCCTCATTTGTTTTTTTTAAATCTCAGGATCAAAGAACATGTGAGTAGCGGGAGCGGCCAGATGTAAGACTTGACAGCTGTGGGTGGCCATGTTCCCTGCCATGTGGGGGGATCTGATACACAGTTACTTGCATCTTAGAAAAGGAAGCCAAGAGGGAGACAGAAACGGAGAGGTGACATGCCAAGCGTCCAGGTTACGTTCAGTAACTGGGCCCCAAGTTTTCCGGGCTCTGACGCCCCTGCACCCCTCCCTTGGTGTGGCTGTGTGAGACACTCCGGTCCTTTCACATATATTGGCTAAGGCTGGACACCTGTCGTTTGCCAGCAAAAGGATCGTGACGGGATGAAAAGATAAAGGGAAAAGTGACTCGCCCGGAGCTTCTCACTGATTCTTCCAACTGACTCGACCAGATGGTTTGGCATAATGAAGGCCTGCGCTCATCCACATGCGGTGCCTATTCAGAGCAGGAAGGTGTTCATTTTGAAATACATTTCAAACAAAAGTAAGTTTTGGGCGCTCTATGCCAAGGCGACGCCGAAGCCTGCAGTCTCCGTCACGCAGTCTCCGTCTCACGCGGATTCTCACACATTAACTCTGGGTTTGGAATCTCCCAGGAGGGGGAGGGGGGGGCGGGAAGCCTGCAATGCAAAGATTTCCTTTGAGATTTCTTTCTGCCTGCGGGTCTCTAGCGAGAGGCAGTGGAGAAGGAGAATTTCCTCATCCAAAGGAGAAACGACTCTTCCTAAGAAAACCCCTGCTAGCCCCGGTACGGCAGCTGGGCTCACGCTGGGCTCCGAGGGGTCTGGACACAGACGCTCTCCGCAGGCACCACCATCAGGAGGGCCTTCCTCGGCGGGCAACGATGCCCAGAGGAGCAAAGGCCGCTGCCATGGAAGAGCTCGGTGGCTGTGCAGCGCCTGGGTCACCCCGCCTCCCTGACGCACGCCCTGGCCTCGGTGCTCTCTCTGTCGTCAGCGGCCCTCAGGGGCACAGCGCCCAGGGGTGGGTGGCCCCGTGGCTTACACCTTGGTGCTCTGGCTGCCCCTGGCTCGCAGCCTTCTTTTCCGGCTGCCCTGCTCCTCGGCAGACACCTGCTGCAGGGGTGCGGCGGGGCTGTGGTCCTGGGGGGCACCCCCGGGGTGGTGGGGCCGTTTCTCTTTGGGCTGCTGCCTGGAAGCCTGGTCCCCTGGGGCATTGCTCTCCTGGGCCTGACCGGTCTCGGGGTTGGCCTGTCCCTCTCTGACCGAGTCCTGGGAGGGGGCTGGGCCGGTCGGCTCTGCGGGCTGCGTTCCAGTCTCTCTCTTCCGAGACCGGCCCCGGCCCTTCTTAGGAGCCTGCTCTCCCCTCCCGGGATGGCCCGTGGGCCCAGAACCAGCCTGCGTGGCCTCGCCAGTGGCTGGATCGCTCCGGAGGGGGCTCGTGTTCGTCAGCAGCCCGTCGCTGGGGGCGGTTCCATTTTCTGGAGCTAATCCTCCGGAACCCTCTCTCTTCAGGGATGGCCTCTGCGGGGACACGGCGACCTTCCGAACAGGGTCCCTGGAGGGCAGCTTGCCGGGAGGCTTCTTGCGGGAACGATGCCCTTTTCCCTTTTTCTCTTCCTGCGATGCGGGGTCTTCAGGCAACGGTGGGGTTTGGGGCGGCTCTGGGATTTCCGGGCTCTGGGCTGTCCTCTGGCTCCCAGGGGGGGTAGGGCGAGGGTGGTGGGGCACCTTTGGGGGCATCGGTTTACTCTGGGGCTCTGGCCGTGAGGGGGGCCGAGGGTCGGGTGCCGTCTGTTTCAGCTGCGCTGCTCTTCGAGCTGGCTCTCTTGGGATAGGGAGTTTTTTTTTCCTAGCTCCGGTGGGCTTCCCTGGCTCCTGGCTTTGCGATGGCGGCTGCACGGGTGGCATCTTCTTGCCGGCCGAAGGGCCTACTTTGGAAGCTTGCCGGGCCTTCGCAGGGCGAGGTCCTCGGTGCTGAGGCCGCTGCGGTTCTGTGAAGGGCGTGGGGATGCGGGGAAGCCTGACTACCTGAGCCTCCCCGGCGGGCGGGTCGGCTGCCTGCTCCTGGCCTGGGGGGCTGATGAGCGGGAGTTTCACGTCTCTGGCCGTCTCTTTCGGGGCCTGCTGAGGGCTGGGGCCTGCCTGGGGAGGGCTGATGGGCGGAAGTTTACCGGGGTCTCCTTCCTGGGCCGGCAGAGGCCTGGGTGAAGGAGTCAGGGTTTGGTCTGAGGCGGTTGCTAGCGCCTCCTCCCGGCTCGGGGACAGCAGCTTGGGTGTAGGCCTTGGGCTCTGGAGCGGAGCCAGGACCCGGGGCTGGGGAAGCCTGGTGGGAGCCAGCCGGCTTCTGGGAGGCAGAGTGGCCGGGGCCTCTCCGTCCTGGGTCTGGTTTGCATCTGTTGAGGCTTGGGCATGTGGCGGTTCTGGGTAAGGAGTGCCCGCCCTGACAACCTCTGCCTTTGGGGCGCCCTCCTCTGGAGGTGGCTGCGTCACCCTGTCAGGGTGGGCCGCATCTCCTGGAGGACCGGCTGACTCGGTTTCCTCCTCCTGGGGTTTCTGGGGGTTGCGGGATGCTGGGCCGGAGGGGGTTACCTTGGCCTCCCCTGACTCCTCATCCTGGTCTGGCTGCGGTGGAGGCCTTTGGGGAGGAGCGGTTGAAGACTGTTCCTCTTTGCTTGCTTTCCCCTCGGCTGTCTGGCCCTCCTCAGGGAGATCTGTGGCTGCTTTTGGAGAAAGATCTGCTTGTTGAGGGTCCCCTTCCTTCGGGTTTGGAGGTACATCTTGAGTCAGCTGGGGCACAGTGAGTACTAATGAGTCAGGCTGAGACGGCAGCTCGTTTTCCGTGTGGCTGTTGGGAGGAAGCTCTTTGTCATGGGCTTCTCCCTCCTGGTTCTGGGACAGAGTTAAATTCTGATTTTCAGGGGCATTTGCATGAATCTGCATTCCAGAGAGATGATCAGGCATCTGGCCATCTGCTTGCAGCTTCGCCAAGCGTCTCGGGGAAGGAACTAGGTGTGCTGGCACCCCAGAGGGCGTCTTCTTGCTAGAGGGAGCGCCTGCTTTAATATAAAAAGAAGTTAGCTACAAGGCTCTCAACAAGCACAGCTATGCAATTTCAGAAGTTAATAAGTAAAAGTGTCTTTTGGTGCACAGAAGACCCTGAAAAGAATAAACTCACACCTTTGAGGAACATAATCATACTTTCTCCAAAGGCCTAGAATTCTCTTATTTAGTGAAATTTTGAAAAGTGTCAGTCAACTGAAAACATGAATGTTAATGAATGAGCGTAAAGAGACTGAGTCACAGGATCAGAACTTAGATCCAGGTCTGTGAGTGCTAAGAAAGTTTTCAACATGAATGAGATTTAAAATGCCCACCACTTCACAGATCAAGGTTGCTTCTGATAGAAGAGGATGTGTGTCTAAGCCAGATGGAGACCCATTTGTTTGCTTGTCTAATGCAGACACCTTAAAACTGTGAGCTCTGTGGTGAATGAATCAAGTCAGGCTGCCAACACGTGGCTAGCAATGTGCATGAGATTCAGCAGGTACTCCTAAGTAAGTGACGAAGGGCAGAAAGACGTAATGGAGCCCTAAGGCACCATAGTTCAGCTCTGCATCCAGGCTGCTATTCTACCTCCGCCCACCCCGGGGACTACATTTTTTCCTTCAAGTCTACCCTGGTTTGAGACACAGCTTTCAGCTGCCACTAGCAATGTTGCTCCTGCAGATGGGAATTGCTCCCATCAATCACCCTGAAATCACGTTCTCAGAGTGACTCTGGTGTCATGGACAGAATCACCCTCGGCAGAGACTTGCTTCGGAGGTGTGACACTTGAGATGGCCCAAGCATCATCTCAAGCCAGACCACAGGGCCTAGCTCTGCGACATTCATGGCTGGGGGTGGCACACCAGTCTGGAACAGCCTTGAAGGAACGGCTCTTGGCTCATTCTAGGGAAGCCCTGATGCTCAGAGATTCTAAATCAGACCCCTCTCCAAGGCCCGTTCCCAGTAGAAAGCCACAAGGCAGGATAAGTTTGTGCTACTCCAAGTTCTCACTGAGTGCATTCTTAGTGCAGCAAGTTCAGCCAGAAAGGAGTGGGAGTAAGGAAAAACCAGCCCTTAATGGGCTTTCTGGGTAGATGCCCTGTTCATCATTCTTACCTCCCTGGCTTAGAAAAGCTACACATGAGATCACTGGCATTTAGTCAAGAAACAAGATTAAGAAAAATATCTAAGAACAAGAAAAAATGGCCAGAGTACTTGAATCCATAGGGAAAGATAGCAGATCGGAATAAGCACTGGAGGAAGTTATTAGTGGACACAGAAGTTTCTGTTTAGGGTGATAAAAATTTTTGTAAGTAGTGGTGATGGTTATAGCATATGGTGACTCTAATTAATGAGGCTGAACTGTAAACTTAAGTTGGTGAAAATGGCAAATTTTATGTTTTTACCACAGTAAAAATGATAGAAAAGTATAAGAACAGTGAAACCTAATGCTGAAGATTGTTCTCACCTGTGAACCCTCCTAATCCTGTAACCAAATTGAACAAGTCACATACTTTGAGAAATGATAGGCCATCCTCTTTATTTGAGATAAAGGTACCACTTATGGACTAGCAATTGCTCAGTTTTCCCATTTGACTCATCACCATAGTCATTTTCCTCTAGCAGTAGCCAGAGTTTTGAATAATGATTTGCAAATGTTTTCTTTTATGATCTTTATACCAAGGATTCAGTGTAGAGTTGGATCAGCTTTTATAAAGCTTTACTGGAATCACCAACTATTCCAGAAATCAGCTGCATAAAGACAAAGGCCAAAGCCATCACTTAAACTGAACTGTCAAGATGCCTTTTCCCTTATTTTGAAACTATCATATTCTTCACTCAGACTTTTAAAGGTCATTTTTGCTTTGAAAATGTATATTACTCCATTACAGTAGGGGAAAAAATAAGGCAATTCTGTATCTTCATGGATACACATTTTTAGCTAATGGTACATCAAAAGATCTCAAGGATTTATAATTGCTCTGCACATAAAGTTACTATTTTACATATTAAATGAAAATTGAATTAGTCTTATCTCTGATGAAGGTTTGCATTTCTGGGTCCAGGCTAATGGGACTGCCGAACTCAGAACTGGGGTCTCAAGCTTACTGCTTTATCATGTTATTTCACTCATCATTAAATGCAGAAATTAAAGTTGCATTCTGATTCTCCAATTAACAACTTCCAATGACTAAAAGGAAACATGCATTACCACCTCAAATATTTGGGAATCATTTTCAGTTTTTCTTTGACCCCGAATCACTGCCTCTATGAAGACGATGCCATTGGCCATCAGGTTTCTGTTTACACTGACGCTTCACACACAGTCTAATCCAACTGGGAAAAGCCTCAGCATTGAAAGGCCAGATGTGAACAACATCTCGTATTATCACTTAGAGTGGTTTTTGCCTTTTGCTTTTTTAGAAATGGGAACTCAGAGTGACTTCTCTAGTCAAATTAATGACAATGGGTGAAATTTAAAATGCAAAACTAAGGACCAAGAAGTCCATGGAGATGTTCTTCTGGCTTTGCTCATAGAAGGAGCGACTAACAATTATCCAGGAAGAGGACACCACTGAGAGAATCCTACAACCTGACGAGCCAGAACCAGAAGGGACCAGGAGCTCCACCTACCAGTGTGAGGGACATTGAGTAGAGAGGAACATGTGAAGTTGGCAGTCTGGGGTGGGGAGAGGGAGACAGCAGGGCTACCAGTCAAGGCAGAGATGCTGAGGTGTACCTCTGGATCAGGGACCTTTGCAAGAAACACAATAGAGAAAGTCCTCGTGATACCTTCTCCCTCCATTCTTGTAATAGATCTGTTCTGGCATCATCAAGTATACCCACAGAGGTGGAATAAAGGGAACCAGACCTCTGTCAGTATCCACAACAGCAGCTGGCCACCTCCACACCTCTCTCTGACCCCAGTGACAAAGAAGTGACTCTTCAGTAGCCTGGGGCACTTAAGGGAGTCAGCGACGTAAGGACACATAAATAAACAAAGCACAGCAACACCTGCTGGAAACTTGATAGATGTGCAGCTTAGTTGTAGCTCATCGAGATTAAAAAAAAAAAAAAAAAAGCTAAGGACCATTTAAAGTAGCAAGATGGGCAGAAAGGAAAAAATAACACACGACAGCTTGATATCCCAAGGAGAGAAGAACTCTCTAGAGCCAAACTCAAAGACATGGAAGATTATATCTCCCTACCAAACTGAGACTTCAAAATAGCTGTTAGGAAAAAAGTCAGAAACACAAGAAAACACAGAATAGCAACTTAGGGAGCGCAAGAATAAAATTAACCAGCAGGACAAAAGTGGACTTAAAATGAGAAACTAATAGACTCAAGGGGATCTGAAGACTCAGTGAATAAGAACATGAGGCCTACAAAGCTAGATAACCAAAAACTGGGCAGCCTGGAAGAAATGGAGAACATGAACATTATCATCAGTTCATGATGAGTAAGGAAATCACCAGTGTGGCAATTGAAATCGTAAGCAAAAGCTTCCCCAAAGATAAAACCCTAGGACCAGATGGCCTCACTTAGAAACGCTACTAAATTTTCAAAGAAAAATTAATACCAATACTACTCAAATGTTTCCAAATAATAAAAAGGAAGGAAAACTTCCAAACAATTTTTACAAAGTAATGAAACATAATTTTTATCTCCAAAGCAGACAAGGATATAGCCAAAAAGCAAAACCACAGACCAATGTCTCTGATGAATGTCCATGCAGAAATCCTTAACAAAATACCAGTAAACTGATTCAACAATACACGTGAAGACTCATACCATATGATCAAGTGGGATCGACTCCAGAGAAAGGAGATAGTCAACTGCAAGGCAATTCATGTGATTGAATCACAAACAGAAGGAAAGACAAACATCATGTAATTGCAACGGAGGCAACAGAAGCCATTTGATGAGACTCAACATTCATTTATGATAAAAACCCTTCACAAAGCATATAGGAGGAACAGCACTCGGTATAATGACATCATAGGTGACAAGTAATGACGTCAGAGGTGACAAACCCATAGCTGACACCATCATTAACGGTAAAAACTCTTGAAAGAACCCCGCCCAAATGGCAACTTTCAGAGGTGCCCTCGGAGCTCACTCTGCAGACACGTCCTTTCCTCAGTGACTCAGAACCAGTCAGGCTCAGGGCACTGACTCATGTTTACCCAACCCCCCACCCCCAGGGGCTGATTTAAAAGCCAGAACACCAATTTATTAATTTACAATGGGAGATGGACCTGGTTCAGGGAGCAGAGCAGGGTGTTCTAACGTAGGTGGCAAGCCCCTGCTGGGACCGGCCTACCCCGGGGACCAAATTAAAGCTGAGAAGGTTGCTGGGTTAGCCGAGTTGTTGGATTTCCTCAAGAGAAACTTCTACGGAGTTAGAGGCTCTAACTTCCATTGGAGACAAGGCACAACTCAACCATCACAGCTTCTGAAAGAACTGGGCCTTGCGTGGAGAATTCGAGCTCCTGGAGAAACACACTGCACAGTCCCAGCGTCACATCCCTCCTGCCCCTCATGGGCTGAGCACAGTCTCCCACTAATGCCAGTTTCGGGCAGGGTTCATATTCCTCAGGCCGGGCCTGTCTCCTCTGGGACAGATGGAGCAGGGAAGCCTCGGTCATTATCTGCTGGTTGTTGCCAGTTTCACCCTGACTTCGCCCCAACGCTGCAGGGGCACCCAACCCTGTGTCAAATGCACAATGAGGGTGAGCGCTGGCGAAGCCATGTCTTGGCCCACCTGGCTAGTCCAGGATGCAAGCTGCAAAGCACAAGTCAATGTGGCACAGGAGTCACAAAAGCTGAAACACAGGTATAAACAAAGCTGGAGAGGCATGTGTGAGGAGGGGTGAGTCACACCTGCAAGTCACATGTTCTCTGAACCAATGTGGCCTCCATTACAAGGGTCGCAGCCTAGCATCCAACAACAGGAGACATGTGCATGAGGTTCTGTTCATTGGGGGACCCCAGTTTTCTTACTATGGCAGCAATAAGGGACAGCATATATAATTGCCTTCTTGACCACTTTCCAAATGTGTAGCTCAATGGCATCAGGCACATGCACATCGCTGTGCAGCCATCACCACTACCCACCTTCGGAACTCCATGTCCACCAGACACTAACTCCACACTCTCCCAGCCCCACCACACTACTTTATGTCTGAGTTTAATGATGCTAGACACCTTATAGAATGGACACCTATAGAATAGTACATGTGGTTTTGTGACTGGCTTATGTAACTGAGCGTAAAGTCTGGATTTAGTGAACCCATATCGGGATTTTCTTTAAGGCTGAATAATAGCCCATTGTATGCACACCCCATATTTTGCCCAGTTTCCTGTTGGTGGACACTTCGTTTGCCTCCACCTTTGGGATATCATGACTGATGCTGCTATGAACCCAGAAGTGGAGCCGCTGGGTCATAGATGGTAATTCTCTCTTTAACACCCTCTCTCCACCGAGCTCCCCCCATCTCCCCTGTACTGACAGTGCAATGCTTTGAGGTCTGGAGCAATGCAAAGAAAAAGGCAAGAAATTGCCTTGGGGGGGAAGTAACACTAAATACAGACCTGCCAAGCAGAACAATGCTTTGGCCTTCTAAGGGGAGCAAGTACTGGAAGACTGAGTTCTGGTCACTGAGCGTTCTGGAGTTAACGCTGCGTTGCACTGAGTCCTGGAGCAGAGGGCCAGGTTCAGAACTGGGGTAGTTCATTTGTGGGGAACATCGCCCCAGAGGAAGTATAGGGACTCCAGAGTCAGAAGCCTGCAGGCTTCTGACCACCACAGGGTGGTCAGGAGCACCCTGTAATTGGCAGGCTGGCTTTCCTTTCCCTCAGGAAACAGATTCTGGTGCAAAAGGATTAAGGACGTACCTGCAGTGGGAGCCAGCGTAGTGGCCGTTTCCTGCGACAGCCCGAGGTATTCTCTCACGAGTTGACTCAGATTTTGGTAGGCGACATCCAGGTCATCTGCAGCAAATGCGAGAGTGCGTGGTCAGGTTGCAGAACCACACCAGGATGGCCCCTGGGAAACTGTTGGTGGTCACGGTTTCTGGCTACTTTGGTTTTATGGATGTGTGGTGGCAGACCCGGAAAGAACCCCCTCCCCCAGCCCCACCTTGAACATGAGCAGAACCTGGGGCTGGGTGGTTATAAAGCAAAGGGATTTCAGCAAATAAAATTAAAGTTACCTCTCAGCTTGAGTTGGGTTGACCAGAGGGGAGGTTATGGGGGAGGGGGAGGGGGGGTGCCAACTGTAATCACATGGAGCACTCCAAAAGGAAAATTCTCTGGTAGCAGAAGAGGATGGCAGAGACTGGAAGCACAGGGAGGATTTGATGTGTAGGTATTGACTCAGAAGCAAGGAAGTCACATGGCTAGGACCTGGGGGGGGGGCAGTGTCAGGGACCCACACTCTGCCAACAGGATGCATGCACCTTGGAGTGGATTTTCTCCGCAGTGACCTCACAGATCAAAAACAAAATGTGCTGACAGTGACTGACCTGCATTGATTACGGCATCAAAATATCCTGGGAAGTTCTGATTAATTTTAATATATAGGTCCACTCTGGAGACAGCAAACTCAATCTCTGCACGACTGAATAACCCTTTTCTCCTCAAGTAGCCCTCATATTTTTTCTTATTCATGGGTACCACCATGATATACCGAGGCTCAAAGTAGGAGTATTTCAAACTTCTTACACCCTACACAGTCAAAGAAATGATAATAAATTAGAAACAGATGAAAACCATCCCGGAGACAACTGACAATGTAGGTAGATGTAACATCAGGTTGAAACTTTTTTTTTAATATAATCTGTATAATTAGCTATTTTCCTATAAATATCTCAAGGTTGGATTATTGCTCTCTGTCAAATATTAAATTGTCACTGGAACAATTCATGCTACTATCTTCTAGCTCATCAGGGCTAATGAATATGCTGAAAAAGAAAATTGCTGGCTACAGATAGGTACATTTCACAGCAGCATTGCACCCCTTTGTTACTGAAAAGCAATTTCAGTTCTACATTTCAAAAGGTAACCAAGCAGTACCATGAGACAAGAGATCTTAGCAGACAGAAAAAGCTCCTCCTCTCTTACCCCAAGAGTCATCTCCCTGGAACTCTTTCTGCTTCTATTAGATTCCACAGCCTTTTCCCAGGGCAGGGGGGTGGCAAGTTCAAGTTCCCCTGGAGCTCACAGAATGAAGCAGGGGCAGGCTGTGGTCTATGGAGCTGGAGGGCTGTGTGGTGACCCAAGCTCACGCCCATGCAAACCCCAAAGGCAAACCCCTAAGCACTGATTTCCACATGGGGAAGAGAGGAGTTAAGTCAAGAGGGCTCTCAAGTCCCTCCCGCCTCCATCCTATCCTCCATAGCCTAGTGTGCTTCCTGTACACTGGAGTCCCCTCCCGAAACCCAACACACAGTTCACACACACTTAACATAGATTAAGTGAATAAAATGCACTTACTTCTATTTCCATATGGATACAGCTGGCCAAACCATCTCTTGCAATACCTTCCACCGTGTCCCTATTTAATCCGTAATTGTGGTTGCCATAATTAAATGTTAGGATGAACTTCCCCTGAAATTTGAGAAGCACAAGGAGTTTCCAAGTTGTCATCATGGAATGTGGCATAAATAGAATTCTTTTGTCTTGCTTTAGATGATTGTATACAATGCAACTATCACAAATATTAGCTATTACCTGAAACTAACAACAGGTTTATGAAACTTAGTATCACACTGTGATACTAAATATATTAATATGCTAAGTATATTCAGCATCTTAGGTTGACAAAAAACAAATTGGGGAGAAGGGTTGGGAAATCTCTGCTAAAGGCCCTTAAGCTTGTGCTAGAGCAGACTGTTTTGCTTGCATCCTCCCTGCCAAAACAGCACCATAAACCTTCATTACTGAGAGAGCCAAGTTAATAGCCATTTTGCCTCAGCCATTTTGGTTATGCCAGTCTGCCAGATATCCCAGAGAAAGCTTCCATTCTCAAAAAAAGGCTTGCATTTCCAGATAAGCCCAAAGGCCATGAATTACAGGGACATCCTAAAACCTTTGCATCCTGAGATAAACTAGGGAGAAAACAGAGCTTATTACTGACACTGCCTTAGATGTTATTCAAAATAATTGTTAATGCCCTGCTGTCACCTGAAGTCTAAACACTGCCTTCCCTCTGCATTCTTGAAGCCAGGGTCTTCCAAAAGCTTGGTCCCTTGCACAAAATGCAAGTAAAAAACATCACTCTCAAACTCAGGACTTTTTCTTGGACAATGTATTTATGAAACCACGAGGTCTAGTCTAAACCAGGAGGTCCATGACAAGAGAAAAGGACTCAAACTGTGGATGACCTTGAGAACTCCAATTCTCTATTTATAGGACTTGAAAATGAACCCTGACAAGTTCACCCCCAAGACCCAGTGAACTGCATGAAGAGGCAGCAGTATGGCTAAGGACAGTCATGAGTAAGGGTTTTCATGTCACCCTGTGCCACTGTCCCCAGGTATGTTGACATCTCTGTGCCTGGGAGTGGGTTGCAGATATGTGTCAGGCAGTGGTACTCAAAAACCAAGAGATATAGGGTGACTCTTGCAGGGATTCATTGGGGTGGGCTCCACGAGTGTGCCTGCTGTGGGTGATGAGGACAATTTCCCCACCCAATGCTCAAAAAGTGGTATGTCAGGTATTCTAAAAGTTCAAAAGTCAACAACAAATAGCCTCAACTTTTTACTTCTTCATTGTCATACCATCTTTGCTCTTTGGAACAAATAGCATAACCTCTTTTAATATTTATTACACCTAGATACACAAGATGTCTGCACCTCCTGGCAGGTGGTATGTGTGGTATGTAATTCAACTCACTGATTGTGATTCACACCTGTCTTCAAAATGTGCGCTCTAACCACTCTTCAGATCTACACTGTGAATCTGTATACCTGTTTACGAGGAACCTCCCTCTGTGCATTCCAAAAACATTTCCTGGAAGGATGCAGGGCTGGGTGAATCAACCCTGTATCAAACAGATACTGTACTTAACCACATAAAGCAGACCCTGTTAAATGTTTTTTTAAAGAATTGAGATGAAGCGGTTCCCCAGCTTTCATTTCATCCCTTCTATCAACTCCTTAAAGAGCAATAATCCTATTTCAGAAACTTTTCTTGTTGGTGTTCTTGTTAACACAAGACAGGAAGAGTTTCTAAGAGTTTCTATAGGAGAGAGTGTATACGTCCTATAAAAAGGGTTTGTGTGTCTGTGGGTACATGGGGAAGATTTGTCCCCAGAGAAGCCGATAGCCCATGAATCAGAAGGATTTCCTAGAACCTAGGTCTTAGGATAAGAAACCTAAACCTGGAGGGGAAGGGTGTGTGGATGCACCAACCAGAGTGGGTTGGTGAGGCTATTCTCAGTAGGTACGTGGGGGGAGGGTTGACCAGGGTTATTGGCCAAGGGGGGTGGGTAAGGAGAGGAAGGATGTCTGGGTAGCTGTTCTGTGTGGGAAAGAGGGAGTGTGGGATGTGACTACTGAAACTGACTGTGCCATACATCAGATTTCTGAGGAAACACTCCAGGAAAGGAGAGAATGGAGTCACATATTCAAAAAACTCCAAGACAAAAAAAAAAATGCCAGCCAAGAATACTCTACCCACCAAAGATCTCCGTCCTTTATGGGGGGAAAAATTAAAAACCTTCTCAGATAGTCTCCAGAAGTTTGTAACTGCTAAGCCTCCACTTCAAAAAATTTTATGAGAAGCTGTAAGATCTAAACCAACAGAAATCTAAACAGAAGGATGAACAAGGTAGTAAATAGAACCTCCAAATGACCACCAACAATACAATCTCAGACTTTCAATTATCGATAATCACCCTAAACAGTAATGATCTAAATGCATTAATTATAAGAAACAGAACAGCACATTGGATCAAAAAACAGAATCCAACATTCTGCTGCATCCAAGAAACACAGTTGAACTCTAAAGATAAGTACAGGCTGAAAGTAAAGAGCTTGAAAACAATCCTACAAGCAAAAAACTCCCCCAAAAAGGCAGGGGTAGCCATACTTGCAGTTGAAATTGACTGTGTCATAAGTATGTGATCTGTGGGTCTCTTCATGAAACAGTCTCAAGCTCATTTCAAAGGAAAGGAGGTCAGAGGCAAAATTCTAGTGAAGGAAATGACATTATACTATATTCATCTATGTTAGCAGTAGTGGTAAAAATGAGTACTTCTCAAATACACGTGGATTTCTGTAGAGAGGAACATTTTCTCTAAGAATACTTGAAAGTGTAGTGGTTCCCTAGACTAAGCATCAGACCAGACAGGATGGAGACTGGGAACATATGGATACTGAGGACAGACGCACTGAACCAAGCAAAACTTCACCTCAGACTCGAAGTGGAATGAATGTTAGTTCAGGGGAAGTTATCTTTCAATTCAAACAGTCCTCAGAGAATGCTTCTTCCTAATATCAAGCTAACCCCTCAAGTCTCTATTCAAGCTTTTAGAAACAGAAGGTCCAAAGGGCTCTTGGTACATTGAACTGAACCGCCAAAGTAGAGCCTGAGGAAAAAAGGTTATCAAGCATTTCCAAGGTTCTTCTAACAAGGTCACAGGAAACAGCATAGGGACTCTAGAACTTTCTCACTACCACTTCTCTGTGAATGCAGAGTTGTTCTTCAGAGTGAAACTAACATACTATGCTCGCTAGTATTTTTACTAACATGCATGGAAACACGTTCCTCAGTGATAGGTACCGGGGTAGAAGCCAGCTCATTATTTGGGGGTGGATGCAGAGAAAGGAGGGGAGAGGAGCGAGATCAAAGCAGCCCTGGTGGAAGGGGATGGTGATCTTTCAAAAGCAGAAACAGAGACTGTCCAGTCACCCAGCCCCAGGAACATAACCGCTGTGGTTCAGGCTTTGTCTGGTGATAGAAAGGTTTAAAGTATAAACAAAATGAGGCCAGTGGTAAAGAGGTCTACAGGCTCACAGGTGGTGTTGAAGATAGGAGGCGTTCTTTCAGGTGAGCTAACTCCGCCGTGGGGAAGTATTAGTAGTAGGTTAAACACATGTGGTGGGTGTGTTTGGTGGGGGGGAGAGGAGGTTAGTCCCTTTGTGGATGAAGCTTCAGAAAGAACAAATACATTTTAAGAAAATGAACTCAGATGCAAGAGTACTGTGAGCTGACCCAAGGAGTAGATGTATCCATGTTTCAGGAAGGAAAAAAAATCACATTACACTACTAGACTGTCTAAAGCTTCTACAAAACAAACAAATATGGGTGGCTACAGACTTCAAAGCAACCGGGAATCTTCCCCCACACAACTGCTGGGACTCGTGTCGGCATTAGTGACCAGCCCAGCCCCATGGCCTACAGACATCTTAACCAGGGGTGGACGGTAAAGGCTGATGCATATCTGGAATGAGCTGGTGGTGGTACACAGCACAAGGAGACCAGGTTGAGGATGGTAGCAACTGGAAAGCACCAAGGCAGCAAGCGGAAGCTGGGCCTGGCTGGAACACACCAGCCTCAGGGTGTGTGAGTCTAGTGCCTCGTGCAGCAAATCTACAACGGCAGCATCTGATGAACACAGGTCACAGGAGCCTCTCAGAAGGTTTGCACCCTCCTTTCTGAAAACATCTACTTACTCAGTTTCAGTGGAAACATGCAATATTTTCTCCAAGATAAATAAATAAAGCTGCGGTTGAATAATGAGGTTTAGTGGGTTAAGGAAAACTATTTCCAATAAGAACCTGTCTTTCGTAGCAAACACAAAATGTTATACTATTTCCTAATAGCTCTACCAGAAAGCATGTATTTCTTGTACAATAAAAGCAAAGAAGCATATTCTTACCATGTTTAGCATTTCCTCAAAATCTTCTTGAGAGATAAAATGATAATCAACTCGATCCCCTTCTCCAAAGTAGGGCGGTCTCGTGGTGTGACAGGCCCTGAAAACATACAACAGGCAACCTCGTCTGTGCCTCTTAACATGAAATCCAAGATGGAAATGGGTTCAGTGTAAAGCACATTTTGAAAGACTGAAGCTGATCCAAGAACCAGTAATCACAGGTACTGTAACTGTGGGAAGAGCTCTACGGTATGAAGGGCTAGACTGTAATATTCAGGACTATCCTCTTGGGATTATACGAATTTTGACTTGTTGACACTAAAGTTTTACTTATTGCTGCCTATCAGCCTCTGCACCACATTCTCTGCTCTCACACATTAATACCATAAAAAGCATGGCCTATTTATTACTCATTTCCTTCTTAGAAGGCAAATAGAATAATTTTTAGATTATCCTATGGATTTTAAGATGGAAGATGAGCACAGGTAAACACTTGATAGTTTATTTGTTCCTCACCAAAAACAAACAAACAAAAAATAACTTCAAGCAGGTGTTGCTGATTTTATTTTATCATCTCATGAAGCTAAGGCACAACAATTAAGCAATGCCAGATGATTCCCACATCAGTTTCTTTTCACATCATAGTAAGTGGTAACAGCGCAACTTTGAAAGTCTAAAACAATATTTTTAAAATGTATCCCACTACCCTTCTTCCATTATAATCAAGGAGCAAGTCTGCTTGTAAATTTTGAAGTCTTAATATTACATTTAAATTGCACACTCAGGAAAGAGAATGAGTTCCTCAGAGAAGGCTGTCAAAACACTGTGACATTTGTTTATTTGTTTGAACACACTGGCATTTCTTCACACACCTTGGCAGAGACCTGAGACTCTCTAGCGAAGTCCCTGACAGTCAGGAAAGATTAAACTGTGACTTGGCATACCAGGCTGCACACCCTTAGCTAAGCCTGTACACAGTGCACAGAATTTGCATTTCTCAACAAAAGAAATGTGCAATAGGGATTTTTTTCAGAATTTCTGAAGGAAGACAAAGAAGCACTTGGAAGCTTCTAGGCAGATAAAAAAAAAAAGAGATAGCTTCACTGATGTGAAGAATGCTGATGACAGACCCTGCATCCTCTGCAGAACTTTCTAGCAAGCAAGACCTAAGACGACCTGCAGTATTTGAAGCTGTCATCCAATTCTCACATATGGAAGAACTCGCTGGATAGTGTGCCACCCAAATACGAACATCTTAAAAAGGAAATACTTCAGATTGAAAGTAACGTTTCACTAAATTTACTTAGGAAAAAAGATGATGCCAGCTTTCAGACAAGAATGTTTTCTTGGGTCATTATATCAATACCCTTCCTCTCCCCTGTCTAAATATACATTTGGTGATAATTTACATTTCTGTGGGTTTAGTGTTTACTAATTAATGCACCAGGTAAAACAAAGCCAATTAATTAAATCATGGCTTGTAATGGGAGCCATATGCCCTTGGCTCCATTAAACAGATGAGACTGAACTATAGGTTGACTCCAGACTACAGCTTGAGTCTTAAAGTCTAAGGATGAGGTTGGGCATCTTAAAAGACAATTCACTGACCAGCTGTCTTCAAGGATACTAAGAAATCAGGCTCGTGGAGAAGAGGTGATTGGGAGTGAACAGAATCTGGAAGGTCAGGCCAAAGAATGTAATGGTAAACCTTCCAGGGAAGCATAATAGGAACAAAAGATGTCTAAGAAGTTAGCAGGTGAACCAGGCAGTAGAAATTTTTGCAGTGTGATTCACAAGCATCTCAATTCGGGACCAGACCAGGAAACTTCTTGTTACTGAAGATATTTAGGCAGAAGTTTAACTGTGAATACATCAAAATTCAAGCAGAATATAGCATGTTATATCACAGGTGAATCAACTCTTTCCATGGGTCTCCACAAAAACTCGGATTTTCCTAGGGCACTTGGCGGGCAAATTAAATTTGTTCTCATGCTCAGTGGAAATACATTTCAATGAATCACTGTCAATTTAGCAGATTATGAACATAATGTTTTCAATAATGCTGCAAATATCAAATTTCAAGAAGCCACTACTCTGTCCCCATTCCACTACTTTCTAACGCATGACGTCTATTCTGTCTCTCTACACTCACTGGTTTCTTTATCTCTAGGCTTCCTGTCCCAAGTCTCTGAAACTGTTGACAGGCTGTGTTTCTAAAACCCAGCAGTAATCATGATACCTGGGCCCCCTTCAACCCCTACCTCAGATCCCTTTATGAGGACACCCCATTATCTTTCTGGTCCTATCTTCTGTCATCTCCCTCCATACGTCATACTTCATGACTATTCATAGTGTATGTTCAGTTAATCAAATGAACCTATTTTTTGCTGCCAAAAGGCACACCTTGCTGAAGTCCCACATCCCATCTGCCTGTTGCTTCCATAAAGAGGTTCTTTCCTTCCCTCATCACAGCACCCATCAGACTATCTTTCTAGAGACCATTACCTATCTAATTCCCACACTGGCCTGCTATAAGCTGCCAGAAGGGCAGGGTACATGTCTCTTTGTTTTATGGTTTTATCAGACTCAATACATGGAAGCTCAATAAACACCGACTGAGTGGAAAAAGCGTAATTCTAGCTTGTCATAGCTTATAAAGAAACAGATTAGACCGCCCTTAAGTAGCTATAGCTCATACCACCTCATTTAGCTAAACAGTGAGAGTCTATTACCTTACATCACTATAGTGCTGGACGTAAAATAGATTTACCAGTCAACATCATAGAACATTCTGAAAATAAGACAGCGCTGAGAAAGCCACCTGAGGAAGAAGTAATCTCTTTTGTGATTATTCAGATCACTTTCGCCTTGGCTCTGGAAGATGAATAGACCTGGCTGCAGTGTATCCTACTTTCCTCATTTCCTCATTACCCAGCACTCTTAGGAAACTACCGCTGAAGTGGTAACACTAAGGCTGGAAATGAATAGAATGTCAAGATGGGACAGCATATCACCAGGTGACTAATAACTAATACACGCGAAGAAAGAACATTGAACCTACTTCTGAAACCAAGAACCAACCTAAAACAAGAGCAAACTCTCCATCACACCAGTATTTGTTCTATCACCAAGTTACACTTTTGCTATTTATTTATCTGGATAAGCAACTTAGCATGTGACATTTCGCTGAATGTCTTCATCTTGGGTCAATGAAACCTAAAAAGGCAGGGCAAAATGCTGGGAGAAACTGAAACAAACAGGAGGGAAAGAAAAGATTCGCGTAAATGGCAGAGTGAAAGAGCCTTTATAAACACTTAGCGGTCTCATCAAGAGACTCTAGCCATGCTTTTTATTCATTTAATTAAAAACCAATAAAGTTTATGTTGGATAAAGAATAAAAGAGAAAACAATCAAAATGAGAGCAATAACTTGTCCCTGAGGATGTGCTTTCATCTTATCCTTTGTTTTAATCAGAAAATTGAAGCTTCACTATGACTTCAGGTGGTGGACCGTGGGGGCTCTGGTGGTGGGAGTGCCATGGTACATACTGCATGTAGTGGCACCTTACTTTCTCAATGGATGAAATTACTATCCAATAACCTTTTTGAAATGAATGAGATAGGCTTTGATCCACACTTGTATGGGAATCCTTAGGGTAATATGTCATTGAACAGCCCTGATTTCTGCCCCCATGAGGATGCCCATTTATGCGCCTAGAAGGGAATCGGGTGAGTGGGGCAGTTAGGGATGTTTTCTACTTACCATCATAACAAATAATGAGAATAGTAATAATAACACGGGAGCATGAAGCTAATTTTAGGATTCTGCTCCACAATCTGTGTCTCCACACAACTCAAGATCTGAGCTCCCCTACCAGGCTGCAACTTTCATCAAGGCAGGACACCTCATCATTCTTGCTCCCTCTGTATATTTAGAGCCTTGCACGTGGGGACAACTCAGCAAAAAAAAATTACAGGAACAATGGATAAGAGATGATGAATAAAGGATGAATTTATCCTTTCATCTCTCCATGTACCCATCAGTGGAGACTGGGGAAAATGACCAGTGCTTCTTATCACAATAAATTCTCACTACATGTAGCATATGACACCATCATTCACTCATCCTTTCACTCACTTAACCAGTGAGTCATCCATTTAGTATTTATCAGATGCATATTAAGTCCTTGGCCATGTACTAAGCACTGAGAACTCAATGGCAAGTCAAGTTGACATTGCTCCTGCCCTCGCTGGGTTTACAGATGAGCAGAATAAAGAGACATTAAGTAAACCAATCACAAGTGCGATGGATAAGCTTTCTAATCGGGGAAAATGCAAGGCTTAATAGAAATGAAGAGTTGAGCTTATCCAGGTAAGAAAAGTTGAGGCAGGATGAATCCAAGTCTTGATACTGAGTGGATCAACTCACTCGAGGGAACACATCCACCCCTGCCCACACACCACATCAATCCAGGGTGCGGCGTAGTGCCAATCTCAGACAAGTAGAAAGGACTAGGCTCCCTACCTTTTGCAACAAAATTGGTATATTGGACACGAAAGGAAGTTAATTAGAGGAAGCCTCAGTTCTCCTTGCTTTGATTTACTAAAAGGATCCAAGTTAACATGTCTGCATAGTATTGGGACACACTCTATGGGTCACTTTGCCACTCACTTTATTCCACTGAGCTTTTAAAACTGGCTCAGCACCCTTTTATGAGCATAATGGCACTGTATGCGTCCTTTCTGTAATATTGAATTTTAATTTAGTTTCATAACTTCAGGGTTTAAACTATGTTAATGAATAAATTATTGTATAGTATTTGTGTCCTGAGGTTGTTCAAATGAGGGATGTAATTGCAGATATCTAAATAAATGGGCCTGTTCAAAATAGTCTTCACATTGTTTGGGACATGTGTAGCCAGGGAAGAGATTTTTTTTTCCCTGTGACAGCAGTTAGAAAACTACTGCATTTATTTTTCTCACTGTCCTTAGCTCACTGAGGAATACTAAGATCAAAATAATTTCTTTACTGCATGCAAAAATAAATAAATAAAATAAGAAGAGCAGGCCAGTTTAAAAGGCCACGGTGATAACTCTAATTCTGATCTCAAAGGTCTGTGAATCCATCTGGAGAGGGTTTGGGGTGGGTTTAGTTTTTTGGTGATTTTGTTCTACTTTAACACGGTCACTAGGGAATCCCTGGTTAAATGTTTGCTCCAGACACAATGAGGTGCAATAAATGCTAAGATGAGGGAAAGGAAATTTCTCTTACCTGCCTCAGTCAAAGCAGCTAAAGGGACTTACAGGTGAGGCTGCAGAAGCCTCCACCATGCACGCACACGTACCCATGTCCCACTACCACCACTGCCCATGTGCGCAAACCCACCTATCACTCATGACAGACCGTTGTGACTGCTACTGTCATTCCTCATGGTAACAGGAGTCATCTGCAGTCAACAACTACTGGGCTTGATTAAAAATCTATGTGTATTTTCAAACCTTGGAGGCAAAATTCGCTTAAGCATTTGGAGGGTTACAGTTTTTAAAAAATACAGAATATCTCAACATATAATAAATGACCAAGAAGCAGATAAGTCTTCCATGTACATTTTTGCACTTGCTTAAAATCATTAGTCAGAATGAGCAATATTATAGGCCTACCAGCCATGCGATAAACTTACCCATATCTGAAGTAAGTGTTAAACTGCCTGCAGAGACGGTGGGCGAGTTCTCGTTTCCCACAAGCTTGAGGCCCAGCTAATATCAACATGGGATAAGGTGCATCCAGACTGGGCAGAGTGCTGGAATGGACAGAGGGTGTGTCAGTGATGGCCGGACTCAGGCATGAAGACGGTTCAGCGCCATCACACCCCAACCCACAAACTCTAGCTCTGTGTAGATGCTGGCTAGAAGAATTGCTCTACTTTCCAGAAGCAAGTTGTTCATAACATGCCAAAAATAATATTCGAATCATAGAGGACAGGGCAAAGTTCAAATCCATGTGAAATTAATAACACCGTTAAAGGAGAAACATGGTCAGAGTATGTAAGTTCTTGTTGACAAAGCTCCTTGCTGGGACTGTGCAAGACAAAGGAGGAGTAAGCAGCTTCCAAAAGGTTATGCTGTACATGACTCTAGAACGTTTGAAATGACAACATTATAGAGCTGGGAACAACTTAGAGATTGTCAGGGGCTCCGGAAGATGAGAAGGCTGCCTCTCTAAGGGGGAAGCACAAGGGTCTTTGTGAGGAAATCTTTCTGTGTCTTAGCCTTGGGTGAGCATGTGTACATCGGCACCCATGATTAAGGGGCGCAGCACTGAATGCACAGGCCAGCACAAGCAAAGCTGGAGAAAGTGCTAAGGGTGATGGATGGCATCCATGTCATTTCCCTGATTGCCACTGTCTGTCTAGTTGTGACCACTAGGGAACATGGGGTGAAAGTTATATGGAATTCCTCTGTACCATCTCTTACAACAATCTAATATCATCTCAAAATATAATTCTTACATGGTTAAAGAGGAAAAAACATAGTAAAGTAATAGTTATATTGTAAGTAGACATAGATTTTCCTTAAGAAGCAGCCTCAAAATAAAGACACAGACCAAACCTTTAGAACCTGCAATTTAAGAAAATGATCTTAAAAGAAGAAAATAAAACCATCCATTGAAACATCCAGAATGACTAAACACCAATACATTGTCTAGTAAAAACACTGGATTTCAAAGAAAAGGTGGGGGGAAAAGTTCAATTAGAAAAAGAGTACATGGCTTTAAAGAGAAAGAAAATTAAATTATCAGATTTCCTTTGACAGTAATACTGTGCTCCAAAATAGAGTAGCATCTTGAATAGTTTCGAGGGAAAATGGGATTCACAGACTTTATATTTAACAAAAGCAACTTTCAGTATAAAGGGCAAAGAATATCATCAACCTGCAAGCAGTTCAAGCCCTTTCTAATGAATCTTCTAGAGAACAAGCTTCACATAACCCCAAATGACTGGAGAAATGTCAATATAAGGACTGGAAGTGACCGATAAATAATGTCGCTAGCCATAGAACTAAGAGTAAATGACAGCAAAGGACAAAGGACAGTTTGTGACAGATATACGCTATGACAATACAAACATACTATGCTATTTTTAAAATGGATGATTGACACATATATGAAATATGTACACTAGGCAAATTCAGAGAGACAGAAAGTGGATGAGTGGGTACCAGGGACTGGTGCTAACAGGCAATAGGGAGTCGTTGTTTAGCGTAGCCAGAGTTCCTGTATGGAGTGTCTTCATGTTGGCGGTGACCATGCAGGTGGCAGAATTCAAACTAGTGTCCTGAGACCAACATGGTGGAAGGGATAAAAAGGTAATTATGGGATGGCCTGATCCCATCCCTCGTGTCCTTGCTGTGAGGGAAAGGAGCTTCAGAGGGACAGAGGGGAGGTTGAGAAAAGCTCAACAAAGTCTTAGAAATCATCGTATCAATATGAATTCGGCACTTTAGCATCTGTCTATAGCTAGAAACAGCTCTGTCTAGATAGGGATTTGATAGGTGAAAACAGATTGAATGTAGAGAGGAGGAGGGATGGAATCAAGAATCTGTCTTTAGCTCCAGCCACTAGAAGGCCTAGAAACAATCCCGCTGGGCTGATCACTTGGAGCAATGATTGCTTGGAGCAATCAGGATAAAGCCAGTAGCCTGGTCTTTAGCCCTCTTGTAGTTGGGAAATACCATTTCTCATCAAGACAAACCAGGGCCTTTTGGAAAGTGACTCACTCTAGCGCCCAGACAGAAGCTGTAGAAGACAAACCTGGAGGCTTTGTCAGAACAGGGAGTGAGGAAGCTAGCGATGAGCACCAGGCCAGAGTTCAGCTCTGCCACGTCATTTTAATAGTGTGTCCTCATACCAATCATGGCAGGAGAGGGGGCAGTGGTGCCTCCATCATGCAGCAGCATCCCAGTTCCAAGGCCAGAAGGTTCCATCCCAGGATTCTGACTTCTGGGGCTGCCGGAGCACTAGGTACAGGCCCAAGGTGGCCAGGGCAATGATAGGCTTGCTCCTACCTGCCTGGGTCGTGCACAATGAACCTCACCCCACCCCCCGGAACTTCTGGGGTTGCTCAGCCATTTACTTTGGCCTGTCTGACAGCCAGAAATGCTGAAGAAATATGTAGTCACCAGACATGGCAGTAAATTTATAAATATATTTTTATATCAATGTACCTGAAAGCACGAGGCAACGAGCAACGTCACAATAAACAAACAAACAAACAGATAAATAAATAAATAAACGAGGACTTTGATGCCTTTCTTTTAAATCAAGGTGCTTTTCCAGGTGCATGCAAATCAGTGATACCCCATGTCACCTGAGGGGTATCACAGTCTATAATGGTCGATGTCTACATTGCGCAATTACATCTCAAAACCAAGTCCTTGTACGCAAAATAAAACATTTTGCTTTCTGTGGGGAACCAACCCTGTGAAGTACAGGAGCAAATATCACATGGAGAAGCCATTTATAACCAGGAGATTTCACAAGTATTTTAAAAATGCCTTTGGGTATTGATAGAATGTCTACATTATACTTATAGCATAAATGGCCATCTGCTGCAACAGATTGTTTCGAGAGAAAGGGAGACGCCATGGTAAATCTGTCTTTGAACTTAGAGGTGAGAGACTCTATTCATGCATTCAGCCAATCTGGGTGAAGCCTCCCTGCTGGGCTGATCCCAGCTCCCAGCAATCAGGATAAAGACTATTTCAGGTCTCCCCTAGGCAAGCGGGACTCTCTTCTAGGGACTCCTTAATAATCGCAATTCACAGTGTGCTCTCGGCAGGGGTAGCTGGCATCCCCTCCCTGCTAAGGAAAAATACACCAAGGAGAGAAATCAGCATGGTGCTCTGTTAAGGAGGCAGAGAACTGTGGTTCATCCCATGGCAGAAAAGCTGACTCCCTCCTTTTTTGTAAATATCACCGCCCAGTGTCACGCCCAGTGTCACGGGCTTCAAGGCCTTTGTCCAAGTCACAGGCCAGAGGAGAGAGGGGAGGGAAGCCCCACTCAGCACCACCTTGGAAGACATGGAGGAGCAAGTTCCAGAGCCAAACAGGTGAGGATCAAACTGCAAGACGGGAGACCAAACCGCGTATCACACAACGACCCGGGGGGCGAGAAGGGAAAGAAGGACGAGGGGAAGCCCCTTCCTGCGGGTCTCGGAGGAACCCCTACCTGTCAAAGATCTTCTGTGGCTGCATGATGCTGTTGACCACGTGGGTCAGATGGTCCCGCACCGCGACCACCTCCGGGGGAGGGTTGTACTTGTTTACTGCCGCCACCTTTTTGTATTAGACATAGGAAAGGAAAACAGGTTTCATTTCTAAGAGGAAGACAAGGCTTAGCTTTTCGTTAAGGAAAGACTCCGGACAGGCAATGAGGTACAGAAAATAATTGGCCATATATGGGGGACATGTGTCCCCCACCTGGGTCTGCTGGAACTTTCCTGCAACCTAAATAATGAGTCTCTAAAAACACTGAAAGAAAAAAAAATTTAAATAATAAGGAGTTCCAGTCCCCTGGGTTCCTATTTCTTTATGCTCCCTGGCTTGAGAAGGGGGGGAAAGTAAAAACAAAAACAAAACCTCCACAGTCCACGATCAATGGTAAGTGAGTAAATATTCCAACTCTCAGAATGAAAAGGAATAAAATTCGTTGCTCCGGGATCCCAGGCAGCTGTACAGCAGAAATGTGTTTTCGCATTCTCTTCACCAATATCTATTGCTATTATCTCTTTCTCCCAGAACCTCCTCCTCCTCCTTTGGCAAGGCTGTCTCCACTCAAGGACATGAGCTTTTTCCTTACGTCTTACTGTTATCTGTCCCCTCATCTTTGTCATCACTGTAAATATCCCTGTCGATCCAACTTCATTGAAAGCATGGTTTTAAACTTTATTTTCTTCACAAAAAGTTCAAGGGAAAGAGGAATCTAATAAATGCCTTGAAGTGTGAGAAAAACAGCATAGCATCTGTACCTATTTTTGACCAAGATTTCAGAAAGGCACTTATAAGTGGAATATCTGCCTCTCAATATATTTATACCTGTCTTGATTCCCACCTCAAATTTACACCCGGGGTGAGACACCCCTCACAAGTAGCAATTTTAACTGTCACCAATCACTAGGACATGACAGAGCCATTGTCCCTGGAAGAGTGGCAGGGCCCAGTTCTAAAGGTCTGGTTACTCTGGAATTGCGTGTATAGATGAATCCTTATTTTAAAGATCAGAATCAAAGTTTAAAATATCAGAGTAGTGATTTATTTGAGTAGCTTCTGGTGGTACGGCAGAATGGCATTCAGATATATTACATTTTTCAATGAAGTGGGAGAGGTGAAGAGATACAATCACACACCCTCCCATGAATAAGAGCAGACCCATTCCCCAGTCTGTCATCACGGTGCTGGCTGTATGAACCGGATGCTGCTATTACTCCCAACCTTTCTCTTGGTCAGCTGGCAGCAGGGCTTTTGCCAAGTTTGTCTGGATGCTCAGCATTGCAGAAAGTTAAACTGACATCCCAGGACAAGAAAGCATGTCCAAGTCATTCACTATTTCATGCAGTGTTGGACCTGTCTTCTAGGGTTCTACTGCTCTCACAGGCAGCAGCATGGCAGCTGAGGACCTGGACTCATGAATGCGGGGAATGAAGGGATCACTTACCTTTTCTTCTACTTTAATCTTCTTCTGGTCTAATTCTGTTAATCGGAGCAGCATATAAATGACGAAGAACCAATATTCAGATTTTTCCTGTTTAAAAAGAGCAAGAGGACTATTCAATGGTCTCCCATTCCCCAAATTCACAGGTACCTGCATTCTACTTTCAGGGGTGTAGGTCTCTCACTTACGAGCCCCTGTCACCATCCACACATTCCCTCACTGGTCTTTCATCCTGGCTGTCACTGGTCCCCTTGTATTAACAACACAAATGCAGGCATTGCCTGTTAAATATCAAACTCTTTAAAGGTGTGGTCTGACTAATCTTCCTGAGGGATAAGCAGGTGCGATTATCTTCATTTCTAAGAGAAAAGCCTCCTAGAGACTGTGGAAGATGTTACCTAAGGCTCCAAGGCCAGCAACTCAAACCCCAATCTAACACCAAAATAGCACATATTTAAGACTGCCACTGCTTGTCATTGCTTTGCATCCATTTGGATCAATCATGAATTGTTTACAATAACAAAACCATTTCATCTGTAAACAAACTCAATATACCCTACCACCCACTCTGTTAGGATTACCTGCCCTTTAGAACTACAATGGAAGATTTTTATATTAAGGATTTACATATCTTTGAAGGGAAAGATTAGTGAATGGTGCATTTTGTAGGTGAGTATGCACATGAATGAACACCCAAAGAAATCTTCCAGATACTTCAGCATGAAAAGGGGGAGGGGGGGAAGGGGTTGTATATAAAATGAGCTAATATGCATGAAAGGGCTCTGTTGTTTATTTATGCATATAAATAGGGACACTCTTGGTCCATCTTAAACTGGGTGATGATCTTTGGAAGCCCTGCTCCTCTCTTTCCCAGAAGTGCTTTTAAATTCCCAGACATTAGTCCCATGCTAAGGATTGGTTTAATTATTAAATCTTAATTTTTTCATTTTTTTTTCTTTTTTGTCTATCTGGATTCAGTCATCAAGATACACACAGAAGGAAAGGTACTCAGATATATATATATTATATATATAAATAAAGCTATATCTATATATCCATATATCTATATAGAATATATACTACATAGATATATATAGTTTATAGATCTATATACTATATCTATCTATACTATATAATATCTATATACTATATCTAGAATATATACTATATATAGTATATAGTTATATACTATATATAGTATATAGTTATATAGTATATAGTTATATAGTATATAGTTAGTATATATAGTATATAGTATATAGTTATATACTATATATAGTATATACATTTATATAAATTTATACTTTATATAGTATATAAATTTATATATAGTATATAAATACATAGCAATATATTCTATATATTCTATATAGTATATATTGTATATATAGATATATACTATAGAGATATAGATATATGTAGTATATAGTATACAGTAGATCTATATAGTATATAGTATATACTATATAGATATATATAGTATATATGTATACTATATATATATTATATATACTGTATATACACTAATGCAATGTATATATATGCAGTGTATATGTAGTATATGCTATATATATACATACATTAATGCAAGAGTCACTGAAAAAGTTGGAGAAGTGTCTGGGGGAAGTGGATGAAGGTCATAGGGGCAAGGAAGAAATGGCAGGAGGGGGGAGAAAAAGGTAAATCAAGGGAGAGAAAGAAGC